>ML108084.1:0-18387 GCA_003697995.1 Taxidea taxus jeffersonii
TAAAATTAAATAAATGAATAGCTATGCTACTGCAAGTAGAGCCACTGCTCTTTGGTTTTGGTCTACTGCAAGTGGTAACAGGATGTCACAAATGAGATGCTGGGTTTCCATGACAATCCACATTACCTGAAACCATAGAAATCCCAGTTGCTTCTGGGTATTCCTTTGGTCAATTTATAGTAACTAATAACAGAGTCATATTCTTGGAATGAACGTATAACTCACTGCCTATTTTTGAAGGAGAATAATTTGGTTCTGATGTTGAGCTTGGGGTCATATAGAAGTTGTCTCTGGTTTATATTCCAGAAAACATAACAGTGGAGAAAAATTCACTCTACTTTTCATTTTTTTTAATCCATTTTAGTGACTGATCTCTTAGGTAGAAATTTATACAAATACAACTTAGAGGAATAAATTATTTCATGTGTCCATGGATGCCACTTCCTATACCAAACAATTATTTAGCATAAGAATTTACAAATTAAGAAAAGTAGAAATGATAAATAAGTTAAGGTGATTTCCTTGGCTGGTGATGCAAACCTGGAAGTTGGTGTAAAACCACCAGCTCTTTTGATTAAAGCTTAATTGTTTGAGAAAGCAAGATTGAGCAGCTCAAATGTGGTGGTCTAAATTTAGAAGACTTTATTGGAAGGGCTCCTTTTCCCTCCTAATGCTTTCTTTTGGATTCAAATGAATCTAAGGAATTTAACATCCTTAGAAAAGAGAGAGAATTACAGGGCATTAAATCTGTCTTCCTTTTCAAAGACATCATGTTATTCTTACTTGTTTGGCACACTAAGCTGGTTTGCAATTAGAGGAAGTCTTCACCACTAAGCCCTTTTGCAATGCATGTTCTGCATGCACTTCTGGCAGCCTCATTCTGGTGCCTCCTGGATGCAATTTGATATTTAAACCATTAGCAGAATGACAAGTGTGACAGTACTCAGGCAACACAACCTCCTAAGTGATAGAAAATTACAAAAGATTGCACGTAGGGCAATTTGTGACACTGAAAATTGTCTGATGGCGTGATATGGGTGGGGGGGAACAGGATGAAACTGATGGACAGAGATAGCCAGAAGGAGTGGTGTGAGGCAGCTGGTACAGCCTGTGAATGGAGGGAAATAAAAAGGGGTGATTGGCTGATATCAGTTGTGTGCATGATTTTTAGACACTCTTTTGAATTACTCAACTACTGATCATAGGCAAAGTCCCTGATACTTAATGAGCCATTCTTTTGCTTTCTTCATCTTATTGTGTTTAATAACATATGAATGGTAACCTGACATGCTGTAGAAAGATGAGGTGATGTTATAATTGCCTTAGGAATTATAATAGCTGATAAAGTGAAACAAATAGCAAAAGTGGGATTTTAAAAGCCAAGCTTTTATTCCTCTGTTATTTAACTTTTAATTGGAAACACTTAGCTTTTATTTACTCTAAAAAGTAATGATTTTTGCCAGAGGAAGATCTATCTCTTTAATGTCAAGAATGATTTTCTCCTTGAAAAAAAAAAAAAAAGAAAGTAGGAAATAATGGATCTTGGAGCATCCATTTATTTATGAGATTCAATTTGCTCATTTCTTTAAAGTGTGCTAAATTCCTGCTCTGCTCCTGGACATTTACATAAAATTCAAATGTCCATGCTAATTACATTTGTTAATTCTTCCTTAAGGAGAAAATCTGAAACTATGTTCAAGGTTTCAAATTCCAGACAAGAGAAAGCCAAAATTTTCTTTTTAAAATTGAGTTATTCCTATCATTAATATGGTTGAACTGGAAGGGAAGATGGCTGGACTCTCTTTCTTCTCTGTAAATCATTTCTAATAAATTGGGCCCCACTTTGCATCACAAATAATGTTATCTACTTTTCCTTTGTGGAATTCCTTGTGGAATCCTAAGCTTTAGATGATAAATTGGAGATTTCAGTATAAAGTGCCTTGCTTGAAAACACATAGATTATGAGTTAGGATTTCTGACCCAGTGTATCCTTCACTGATGAAGGAAAGATGTTGGGGTTTGAAGCCAATAGCCAAGAAAGAATTCTTGAGACATCTTCAGTGCAAAAAGGTGGTTTTATTAAAGCATGGGACTCCTGGGCAGAAAGAACTGTGCAAGGGTCATGAGGAGTGACCCATTATGTACTTTCAAGTTGGGAGGGGGTTGGCGTTAGCATAAGACTCTAAAGAATTTTGCAAGCAAGGTTTCCAGGACATTGAGGGGTTAGCTATTGTTAGGAAAAGGTCATTTCTTACTGTCTAATTAAACCTTAGTCATGAGACCCTCAGATGTATATAGATGGGTCATATGCTTGAGGAATGTTTGCCAACATGTATCTTGGGAAGTAGAGATAAAGGAAGTTTCCAAAGAATTTTTATATGTTAAAGTAGACTAACAGGATCCTGGGGGTCAGGCTAAGATTGTCTTTTGCCCTTAGCAAAGTATTAACATAGAGGCAGCTAAGTTTCTAGAGGAATGTCACTCTCCCTGTTTCAGGGACTTCTCAATGGGCGCTAAGTGGCAAGGAAATTTAATTTTTCTTTTGCCTTTGCCTCCCACATCATTCACTACTGCTCCCAGGATCTGACTAACCCGGATAGCAACATTGCTTCAGAACTTTATTGATGGGGTGTGATGATAAACTTCCTCATGTGGATTCTAGCATTGTTGGTCTGCTTACCTCAGGTGCCTGATCATCCTTATCTTTAAGTGTATATACACCTAGAATTGTAACCTCCCTTCTGTTTCGAGGACAGTGGGATTACAGCATTTAGGGCTGGAAAGATCACTAGAAGTCACCAAGTCACTCCGACTTCCCAGATGATAGAACTAAGTTACACAGATACCAAGAGTTACGAACAAGCCTCCACCTGTGATTCTATCTTTAATACAATTCTTCCTTTGGCAATTGTTTGGGTTGCATGGAAGTGGTGTGGGAGGGGTGGATTTTGAAAATGTTACTTTTTATGGAGAAAACATTCATTTGGGGAAAAAGTATAACCCTCTCATTTAGGTATCTTTTACATATATGACTATATTTGTGAAATAAAAATTGTGCATGTTACAGGGAGTTAAAATTGAAAAGATTTTATTTTGGAAAAATTTAAGAAGTGCTTATTCAAATTAGCTATGAATGTGTTTATTTGCGTTCCAAAAGAACTTTGAGAGAATCCAACCTTCTTTATTTCTGCTTGTTTGTGAGAAGCTGGCAAAAGCTTAAACATAAGAATAAACATATGAGTCCATCAGTGCTTTAGCACAACAAAGACCTGTGTTGTTTTCTGAAGTAGGAACTTCCACAGTATAAAACACATATAGAAGTCACTCATTTCACAAGGAGAAAAATGAAAAGAAAAAAGACTCTTGAACTTACTAAAAACAGGGATGATTCTCTTTGTGCCTTTTGATCTGTCAGTAGGAGTAAGCCCATAAGCAAAGCAGAAAGGATATTCTCCCTTGCTTTTCCTCCCCTCTCCTGTTGTGTGTTGCTTTCAGTCACTGGAAGGGCCTTGAGTGACAGTGCAGAAGAGCCATTAAAACTTTACTTTAGAGCAGCAGGACCAGAACTGAACTCTCACAATAGCTGACCCACCCCAAAAGCTACATAAAAGAACCTCTACTGTTGTTATTATTGCTGTTTCCAGTTAAGAATTTAGCAATTGATTTGGATGCCAGGAGATCAGTTGAAATAGGCAAACATTATTAAACATTTAATTCATAATTGTTTAAATCAATTGTGACAATAAGAAATATATATTGAGTTTTTGTCCCTCGTTCCTGGCAGGTCCCTGAATTTCCTGGGTGATGAGAGTGATAACATCTTTCCTTACTCATAACAACCCCCTTTCAGCCATACCTGAGTTTATGCAAATAAGGTGACTCTTGGTGGCCCTTAGATACCATCAGAATGGACACTGTTTCCCATGTGATTAGATAGTTGGAACTTAGAGCTCCACTCCCAACCTCTGGGGAGGGAGAAGTGTTTGGAGATTGAGTCAGTCACCAAGGATGAATGATTTAATACATTATGCCTATATAATGGAACCACCATAAAAATCCCTAAACAACAGGGCTGGGAGAGCTTCCAGACTGGTGAACAGATTCCAGGTTGGTGAACACAGCAAAGTGCTGGAGAATGGTGTGCCTGGAGAGGACAAGGAAACTCTGCTCTGCTCCTCGCACCCCACAACTGCCCTATGAGTCTCTTCCATCTGTTCCTGAGCTATATCCTTTCCAATAAACTGGTAAATGTTAGTAAAGTATTTCTCTGAGTTCTGTGAGCTGTTCTATTTAATTATTGAAGGGGTTATGAGAATTTCGTGAGGTGTAGGTGGCTGGGACTTGTGAATGCAGTCTGGAGTGGGGATAATCTTACGGGCTTGAGCCTTTACACTGTGGGGTTTGTGCTAGTCCAAGGCAGCAAATGTCATAGTTGAAGTGAGCTATATAACACCCATCTGTGTCTAGAGACTTGGAGAATTTGTTGTGTGATGAATAACACCCACACACTGCGTGTTAGAAATCTTCAGGGGAAATATAAGTCTAAAAGATCTCAGGAAAAAAAAGAGATATTTTGAAACATTTTATAAGTCCTTACAGCTTGATTTTATATGAAGAAAAGAGACTAGAACTGTAAAATTTGAATTAAATAAGTCTATGAAAGTATTTTTCTAAAATAATAAAATTCACTAATTTTGGCCATGAAGATTCCTGGAGATATTTATTATTTCATTTTTATAGTTTTCATTTCTATGTCCCTCCATCTTTTTATCTCTCTCTCTGTCTCCTTCTCTGTCTCCTACATTTAATGAGGAGTATGTATTAATATTAGTCACTTTTCCAGAAAGAGAGCACAGTAATCAGTCCAGATCCTTCATAAATAGAAAGACTGATATGCAAACAAGTATCTGTAATAGAATGTATTTTTTTAAAGGAAATGATTTCTACTTCTCTGAGGGATCATAGAAGCCTTACCATTTGGGAAGCAGGTAACATTTAAAATGCAATTTGAAGAATGAACGACATTTTAACAACACTACAAGTTTAACAAGAAACAATAATAGAATCTTAAAGTGCTCAGAAAAACTATGAGTAGTCTGGGCTTCTTTGGATTTGAATTCATGGAGGAATATTTATTTTGGTGGCATAGGAATACATAAACTGAGAATGGCAAGGCAGTTTGAAATTATATTGTGGAAATTTTGGTTGGAGTGCCAAGAACTTTGTGTTAAATTCTTTAAGTAATGGCAATCTAGTGTATACTTTTAAAGAGAGAATGAATTAATCTGTTTAGGTTAAAAAATCATTTTTTGAATAGAATGATGGATGGATAGGCAAGAGTTTGGGAAAGGAAAAGAGGTGGCAAGGTATTAATTCATGCAGTTTATGAAGCATACCCATCATAAAGGTGATACAGAGGAGAAAGGACAGAGGCAGAGAATGTGAGAATGGTTTAAAAAAACAATTTATTATTCACTCATTCATTCATTCACTTAAAAACATTTGAGCTAACTATTGAAGAAAAGACTTAGCTTCTCTTCATGCAAAAGAAGCTAAAATGTGCAGATCAGGAAGTATTGTAGGGCAAAGGAGCCATAAAACTTGCCATTTCAAGAGCTGGGAGTGGACAGATACTGACAACTAAGCAAATATAGGATTTGAAAGACTTAGTAAGTCATACTGAATTTAAATTTATTCTGAGGTTTATAGGGAACATAAACAGGTTCTTCATCACATTCGTGTTTTAGCATGATTTTTCTGGTTAGCAACATGGGATTCAATTTGAAGTAATGGCTCATTTCTTAAGTTTGTCTCTGTAATTATTTTACCTTGGAGGATGAAGAAAGGATAGAATACATGAACCACATTTTTGTAAAAATGCATTATCATAATTAGATCCTTTGCGAAATGTTGAATCTCATCCTTCATAATTATTTTGAACTTGGTCAGTAAAATCTGGCCATGAAAATATTTTTCTAAATATTATAAACAAGACCAAGAAGTTGTGCCACCACTGTGCAAACTGCCCACTCAGCAGAAGTAAAACATCAATGAAAAACTATGTCCCACTTATGCCAGAAGTACCTCAAAAGGAGAATGAACAGTGACAAGCAAAATTTGCTCTGATGGACACTTCTCTTTGTTTACTATATTCAACAGTGTTCTCTTTTTTTTATATAAGTTCCTTTAGCATGCCTTTAAAAATGTATTTAATATTCAATCATATAAAATTATAGAGTTTAATTTGTCAATTAAAAATTAACTAACAGAATTTGATAATCTGATTCTCTGTACTAACTCACCAAATTAAGTAAGAGACCTTTTTGGAAAAAGACAAACCTGACATAAGAAAATCTGGTTAAAAATGTGTGCTAATAATGTTTGTGAGGTATACTATGTGTTTAAAACCTAGATATATGGGGGCACCTGGGTGGCTCAGTGGGTTAAGCTACTGCCTTTGGCTCGGGTCATGGTCTCAGGGTCCTGGGATCGAGCCCCACATCGGGCTCTCTGCGGGGAGCTTGCTTCCTCCTCTCTCTCTGCCTACTTGTGATCTCTGTCTGTCAAATGAATAAATATAATCTTAAAAAAAAACTAGATATATGAATATTTAAGGGACAAAGGAAGATGTTGAATGAGGGAAGGAGTCAGGATTGAATAGATGTATTGTTTAAGTTTGTAGTGGTGTGGTCCCAAGATTGCTGAGCTTCTGCTTAAAGATTTCTAGTGTCTTAAGAGCAGAAGTCAAAAGTCATCTATTGAGAATAAGAAGAATTAAAAAAGTTGAGCTGCATGGTAAAGTCTGAAAAATCTGAAATATAAGAACCCTCTCCTTGATTCATAGAATTTCTAGGCAACCCAAGGTATAGAGGCTTTGATTCACACCTCTTATCATTTCTGTAACTATACACAGAAGCTTAGGTTTAAAAGTAACTGATTAAAGATCAAGCAAAGAGATCAAATCAGGGATGGTTTTTACAGGACTAAATAAAAGGGGAAGAAGCTGAACATATTAGCAGGAGAGTGCAGAATAGTGAGCCAACTGAATATACATGCATGAGTAGAAAAATCATCATCTACAGACCAGAAAAGAACAGGGTTTTAAAAAATGAGTGTCTGAGACAAAGAGAAGTCAAAGATGTCTCCATCATTTCTCACACAAATTATTTAAATACTACCTAAACATCAATCAAGATGGGGTCCATGAGAGAAGCATGATATGGATAAAACTACTAACAGGATATTTTGAGTTATTGTCAAGAAATCCATGGGAAGAAGATAAGTAAGTGTGGAAATGAGTGATGGAGACAAATATACGTTTTGAAATCATAAGCACATGAGTTACCTATGAAGTAATAAGAATATTTAAAATCACCAAGAAAATGGGGAGTAAAAGAAAAAACTTTCCAAGGAGAGCATTATAGGAAAATATTTATTGATGATAGGCAAAGCAGGGACTGACCAAGAAGACAGAAAAGGAGAATTTGGTAAATATGAAAATATTTAAGATAAAGAGTATGAAGAAAAAAACATACAACAAAACTTATTATGAGAATAACATCAATACTTTAGAGTTAAAATGGGCAGCAAGAAAAATAATAGAATATTTGGTTCTTTGCAAACCCAGACTCTAAGACTCTAAGGTCTTTTCTAAAACTCAATCAAATGTAATCAAATATAAAGAAGTAATGAAAAAAACTATTTTCAAAGAAATATCACTTGGATTCTGTATTTGACAAAAGCAAAAGGTAAAAGCTTACATACACACACAAAAAAACAGATAAAACAAAACAAAACCCCAAACAAGCAAAAAAACCGACACAAATACACACAGTGATTTAGCCATTCTATGTTTAAATATCCACATTACATTTAATTAACAATGATTTTGATTACATGAACTCATGCAGTTAGGAACTTCGAGTTTGAGTTGCTCACACTAAAAAGTTGTGTGACCTTGGATAAATTGCAGAATCTTCCTGATTGGCATTTCTTCTAGTGTGAAATAATGAAGTCATTTATTCTGAATATGACTCAGTTAATTGTCACAATTGTCATAACTAATTAAGAAGTTGAGACCAGAAAAGTAATGACATTGATATGCTAATTCTCTTACCTTCTCTTATGAATTTCTCTTGGACATAATCCCTGTTCTGATGCTGATTCACATTATAAGGGGCATTGATGGTTCAGTGGTAGAATTCTCGCCTGCCACATTATAGAGCCATTAACTTTCATATGGATCTTCATAACTCAGTTACACAGCCAAATTATAAGAATACTGTATATGAAGTATATTACTCTTCACAAAATAGCAAACTTAATAAAATATATTAATTTTACACCATAATAAATAAACATTTTTTGTCATTTATTAAAATAGATTGGAAGATGCAAGCCATACTAATGTAGGTAAATATCTGGAGATGTTTACCTTCACCATACTGTTCATCTCTAGCACTGATTATGCTTATTCTGAACATAATTAGACTATAAAGATAGGAAATATTATTTCTAAGCAAACTTTCCCCCTAAAGTGTAGATACCACATTTAACATTACAGAATTAGATTGAAGGCTGAATTTGAGTTTCATAAAATAAACACCATCCTTCATTCACCTGTGTCTACTAAATACAGTTGCTAAGGAAATCAGCAACTTGAAGAATAAGTTAGCAGGGAAATGGAATAAAATTGCCCTGGTTAATGGTTTGTGAAAGAAGCAAATGCAGGGGCTCATCTGAACCTTACCTGCATCAATTACTTATATGAACAGCTAACATGATATCTTTCAAAACACTGCAAATGGTATCAGTGGGCTAAGCAGAGAAAATTGGACTCCAGATGCTGCATAAGTCAGTGACTTATGCAGATTTTGATCAGAAGTATACACTTGGCAGTTGGAATTTAGCATGGGTAAGTGAAGTTTTTATTTAAAATAAAATTTAAATATTAATTATGTCTTTGAAGTAAAAAGCAAATAATGCAAGCAAAACACATTAGCATAATTAAATGGATTTTAATACATTTTTCTTTTAAATTTATTTCTCAAAGATAGCAAATGGATTGGGAAAAAGATCCAAAAAATACAAATCCTAATAAATTGTGTCCTGCATATAGTACATTTTTACCAAGACTGCTAACTTCTATTTGGATTAATTTTGTATGAGGTAAATATTTCAACTCTAATAATAAATAGTGTTGTTCCTGATATTTTGAAAAGCAACAAAACATAAAGTCTAAAAATTTTGCATCATCTCTGCCACGTGTTAGTGTTTGATTTGGGCAATCTGTTTAGCCATTTTTGGTCATATTTTTTTCATCTGCAATAATGAGAAGTCTATAAAATATGTATGATGAAATATCTTAAAAATAAACATCTCTCTTAATTGAGGCAAATTTATTTATGTAGACAAGGTGATTTATTTGCATTTTATGACAAAAAGTCATCAAAGGATCATTAGTCTGAGATCAAAAACCAAGAGTTCAAACTGGTTATGCTGATGCGTTGTGTGACCCTGGGCAAACCACTAAATCTACTAATAGACTCAGACCACTTCTAATGTCCTATGTTTCTCAGCCCATGGACAAGGACAGTAAAAGTTCTCTTTGGCATACAAAGAGGTCTACTTAGAAAAGGAAATTCTATTTCCAAAGAGACCATTCAGTGAGAAGTTTTATGATTTTGATTTCTCTATACCCAACCACTATAATAGATTTCAAAAGCAACATTTATTGCAGTTATAAAAGTTCCTTAGAAACATAATTACATTTCCCCACAGAACACTATTATATAGGAAAGTCACCATTTTGCAAGCTTTTAGAGCTCCAAGTTTCAAAATGCTTCAAGAAGTTATGCTCAGTTTTCAAACATTGTAATGGCTTACTTCTTGTTTGTCCATGAGGGAAATTCTTTATAACGTAACTGGAGAAGTAAGACATAGGTATGAAAAATTGCTATTACTCTCTTGTGGGGCTGGAGTTTACTATTCCCTTACCTAACTGCACATGCCGTGTTAAGTCACCTTTCATGAACTACTGCTCTTGGCTGCCAAAAGGCAGTTTACAAAATGTTGCAGGAAATGTGCAATTTTGATTCCCAGTAGGAGGTTCAGTAATGGGTCCTTATCTCTTCTGCTGTCAAGCAAAGCATGTCCCTAAGTCCTCTAGTTAAAAGAGAGAGAAATAGAGAAGGAAGAAAAGTTTTTTCTTTCTCTCTTCCTTACCTAAGAACAGACAATGCCCATTCATCTTCCTGGTGTCATCTCTGACTTTTTTACTCTATAAGTAATATACAAGGGAAGACAGGGCATGTGCAGTTAAGTAAGGGAGTAGTAAACTCCAGTCCCACAAAAACCTCCTCTCTCCACCAGAAGAGTTAGATTGTGTGTCCAACAGTCTCCAGAGGTCATGCTGAAGCAGTGTTCTAATGAACACTCAGTGGTGAGATACAAACAGGTGCAATTAAATGTTACCCAGGAAAAGAGAGATGTTAAATTTATTATTAAAATATGAAAAGTGATATCTAAATAGTTTATAGGCATGACCTTACTGTTATTCGTTTATAAATAACTCAAACTTAAGTTAGAGCTGTAAGGAAATGTAAATCTGAGCCCCTTGTCCCCCTGAGAGTTATGGCCTTTTGCTCCTCAATCCAGAACTCTTGGAGAGTGATAAATTCCTTGTCAAGTTACCAACACTTCAATGTCTTAGCCATTATTATCTCCCCAACAATAAGCAAAGAGCTAGGATAGACTAGGATAGTGTTTGCAAATTGTGAATAATACACTGGTATCTAAAATCCTTTTGGTAGGTCCTGACTGGCAGAGAGAGTGGGGTAAAGAAACAAAAAAAAGAGATACATAAATGGATAGTTAAATGATAGATGATAGATGATATAAACATAGATTATATATATATATATATATAATAGATAGATGATAGATGACAGAAAGATAGATGATGATAGATAACTAGCTACCTAGCTAGCTAGGTGATAGATATTAAATGATAGATAGATGATAGACAATAGATAGATATAATAGATAAGTAATAGAGAGATGATAGATGATAGATAGTTAGATGATGATAGATAGATGATAGATAATAGATGATAGATAGATGATAGATGATAGTTAGATGGTAGACAGATAATAGATAGATGATAGATAGTAGATGGTAGACAGATAAATAGATGATAGAAAGATGATAGATAAGAGATTAGAGAGATAGATAGATAGATAGATACATACATACATACATAATGATACTTGTCTCATACCATTATAGAGGTTGAGAAATCTGAAGATCTATATTTGGCAAGCTGGAGATTCAGGATTGATGATGTAATTCTAGTCCAAGCCCAAAGGCCTGACAACCAGTAGAGCTGATGGTGTAAGTTTCTCTGTGGAAGCTGGGAGGCTTGAGACACAGGAAAATCCTTGAGGAGAACACAGGCAGCAACCTCTCAGACCTCAGCCTCAGCAACTTCTTCCTAGGAACAACGCCAAAGGCAAGGGAAGCAAGGGAAAAAATGAACTATTGGGACTTTATCAAGATCAAAAGCTTTTGCACAACAAAGGAAACAGTCAACAAAACCAAAAGACAACTGACAGAATGGGAGAAGATATTTGCAAACGACATATCAGATAAAGGGCTAGTATCCAAAATCTATAAAGAGCTTAGCAAACTCAACACCCAAAGAACAAATAATCCAGTCAAGAAATGGGCAGAGGACATGAACAGACATTTCTGCAAAGAAGACATCCAGATGGCCAACAGACACATGAAAAAGTGCTCCACATCACTGGGCATCAGGGAAATACAAATCAAAACCACAATGAGATACCACCTCACACCAGTCAGAATGGCTTAAATGAACAAGTCAGGAAATGACAGATGCTGGTGAGGATGTGGAGAAAGGGGAACCCTCCTACACTGTTGGTGGGAATGCAAGCTGGTGCAACCACTCTGGAAAACATCATGGAGGTTCCTCAAAACATTGAAAATAGAGCTACCTATGACCCAGCAATTGCACTACTGGGTATTTACCCTAAAGATACAAACGTAGTGATCCAAAGGGGCACACGTACCTGAATGTTTGTTTATAGCAGCAATGTCCACAATAGCCAAGTTATGGAAAGAGCCTAGATGTCCATCAACAGATGAATGGATAAAGAAAAGTGGTGTGTGTGTGTATATATATATATATATATATATATATATATATATATATATATATATACAATCAATACTATGCAGCCATCAAAAGAAATGAAATCTTACCATTTGCGACGACATGGATGGAACTAGAGCGTATTATGCTTAGCGAAATAAGTCAACTGGAGAAAGACAACTATCACATCATCTCCCTGATATGAGAAAGTGGAGATGCAACGGGGGTGGGGGTTAAGGTGGTAGGGAAAGAAAAAATGAAACAAGATGGGATTGGGATGGAGATAAACCAAAAGAGACTCTTAATGTCATAAAACAAACTGAGGGGGTGGGGGGGAGAGGGGTTGGGAGAGGGTGGTGGGGTTACATTATATGTTTAAATAAAGCTTAAATTAAAAAAAAAAAGAATTACAGCACAATTTTGGTTATATAAGTATTCAACATTGACATTTTCATGACCTTGTAAGCACTAATCTCGACTAAATCATGTTATACATTATAACAACTGTTTCTTTCTTGTAAAACTCAATGTTTTCCTTGAAGTTGACTGTCTTATTTTTCTGTTTACTTAGGTTGCAATGTGCTATTTACTTTAGGTTCAAATTATCTCCTACTTGATAAAGTCTCCCTCAAAATATATGAAACATATTACGTTTAAAAAAAAAAGAAAAGCCAATTTTTCATCTCAAGTCCAAAGACAGGAAAAGACCTATGTCTCAAACAGTTAGGCAGTTGTTCCCTTTTACTCAGACTTTTTGCTCTATGCAGGTCTGCAACTGAATGAAGACTATCTACAATAGGGAAGGCTATGTTCTTTACTTAGTCTATCCATTCCAATATTAATTTCATCCAAAAATACCTTCACCAAAATACCTAGAATAATTAACCAGGCTACTGAGAACAAATTACTACATTTTCAGGAATTTTGTTGGATAGTTGTTAATCCATTGGTAGATTGAGCTTGAGCACAAAGTATTGATACCACAGAATTTGACAAACATTATAAATCAGAGCCTTTTTTTTTTCAAACACAAAGGACTGAATACTAAACATTATAGTGCTGCTACGATGTCTAAGGAGCAGTGAGAGATGAAAATTTTTATGAGATATTTGAGATTTATTAAAGTTTTTAAATATCCCATTTTTGCTCAGTCTGTGATTTTATAATACATGACCTACTCATTTATACTTCTTATGAACACATATATCATTATTATTGCTATTATTGGAAAAATTACAAAAAAGATTCATTTTACTCTGGAGGCCTAAGTTAAATAAATATATTACCTAGACAGATATGGATCACAATCAGTGGATGTCATGATGTAGGTTCATCTTGATAAGATGATTTAGTTTCCCTGCTCACAACCACATTTCTTCTTTCAATAGTGATTTAAATCAGTCAGTCTTTACTTATACCTTTGCATGAAGCAGGTACACACTAATTTGGATCCTTTAAACTGTTTTTTTTTTTTGACCACCTACTTTCAAATAATTGTAAATAGTCCTTTTCTTGCTTATCTGAAGAATAGGATAAACTTGTCCTAAAATCAGAATGGAAGAATGGCATTACATATATGAACCCTGGATTAGAAGTTAGACGTTAGAAAATTTAAACCCAAATCCTGACCCTGCCAATAACTTACTGATTGATCTTGAACAGGTCTTTTTTTTGAACAAAATAATAAACTGCGCCATATCAATAGATTCCAAATTGAAGATATGACCATATTTCAGAATAACAAGAAAAAAATTGGGGGGAGGATAAATTCTAAAGATGAAGTGTCTCTTCTATACTGTCCTTCACAAGACACTTTAGCCACTGCTAACAGTTTCTTATATATATTCCAAATATTGTCTGAAATTGGATGCACATAAACACACACTAACTCACACCTACAGCATGCATATTTGGAGAGAAATAGAGAAGGAGAGAGGAAGAGAAAGAAAGAATAACTTAATAAACTTAATTCATCTTTTACTCAGTTCTAATATACCCAAACCTATTGCATCTACAACCTTAAACACTTCCCTAGAACACTTTAAATTAATTCTTAATCACCATATAATATCTGCTATAACTATTTCAGCATATATGTACAAAAATTAAGATTCATATAGATATAATCATATTAGATCTACCACTATTATGACAGTGCTTGGGGTTCCATGGATCTTCTTCCCATTGAAACAAATAAAAGGTATATTTAAATTTTTCCATTTAAAGCCTATGGGAAAATCTGAAGGATAAACAGCCAATGGATAAATATCTACTCAAGAACATGAACAAAAATTTGGTAAGAAAGGTGAAAGTTTGTAGCATTTGAGTTAAGACTGCCCTCTTTCTCTTCCTTCCCATCTTAATGAGGTAGACACGAAACTCCAGGCTATTTCAGCAAAGAACATAAGTCTCCTTCTCCCCATCTCTCAAGCAGAGGACTTTTTTCCTGGATAGAGCAGGACAAGTCCTACTGAGTGCAGTTAAAAGGTGGGGGTTCTCTTCTGCTGCTTTGTCGTCACTCGTGTAATGTAGACTTACCTTTCAAATCTCTTTGAGCACAGCATGTTGAGAAGACTGAGGCCCTCATCATCTTTTCCCTGGTTCGTGATGCTGTGGTTTCATGCCACACCCTCTTACCAACCCTCCTAGAGTAGGAGTGTTGCTCAGAAAGAAGCTTGCTATGATCCTTTCACTTACTCTAGAGCTCTGGTTCAGAGATTTTGCCTAGATAGAGGAGACCCAGACTATAAAAAAGATAGCTCCTAATCTCTTACCAAAGGAACTGAATTTATTTGCAACAGAGTGAAGTTCAAGCCTAAAGACACTCTTAAGAACAGTGGAGGTTGTGGAGAAGTACAATTGGTAGGAGATTCAATACAGAGGTTGAAGCTTAAGCCAACCAGTGTGCTGTAGAGAGCTAAGGAGTAAGTTAGCTAAGAAGAGTCCTCCTGAGGTCAGAAAATATATCAGGCACTGACATCAGAACTACCCCTGTGAAGAAACTACGATTTGATTTCTTAAATTGTACAGCAATTTGTACCACAAAATAGTGTTGAAAACAATTGAATAACCAGCCAGCAAATGGCTGATTTGCCTAACACTTTGTCGTAATCAAGGAATATAGTGGAAAAGAGCACTACCGAAACCATTGTCTTCCCAAAGGCACTGTGGGCATATCCAAAGGCTTGCCTCCCTGAGGAGCAACAACAAAGGCTTACCACAGTAGGAGAGGAAATAGACCTCACTGAAATGAGGAAACCAAAGATACAACAAAGAAACAAAAAAATAATAATAACCCCTCCCAGGATTGGGAGGATATACTCAGATTTGTTATAATATATTATCTAAAATGCTCAATTTTTTCTGTCTATTTAAATTTTTTCAGTGTTCCAAGATTCATTGTTTGTGCACCACACCCAGTGCTCCATGCAATACATGCCCTCCTTAATACCCACCTCCAGGCTCACCCATCCCCTGCCCCCTACCTTCCAAAACCCTCAGCTTGCTTCTCAGAGTCTACAGTCTTTCATGCTTCATCTCCCCCTCTGATTTACCCCAATTAACTTCTCTTTCCTTATCCTAATGTCTTCCATGTTATTCCTTATGCTCCACAAGCAAGTGAAGCCATATGATAATTGACTTTCTCTGCTTGACTTATTTCATCCAGCCTAATCTCCTCCAGTCCCATTCATGTTGAAACAAAAGTTGGGTATTCATCCTTTCTGATTGCTAAAATGCTCAGTTTCTAAGAAAACATTATGAGGCATGCAAAGAAGGAGGGCATTATGGTCCACATGCTCGAGAAAAAAAAAATATATATATATATATATAGGCATGACTATAAGAGTAGCCAGGCATTGGATATATCAGGAAACAATTTCAAAATAGCCATTATAAACACGTTCACAGAAGTAAAGGAAACTATTAAAGAAATACATTTCCCAGGGACGCCTGGGTGGCTCAGTTGGTTAAGCAGCTGCCTTCGGCTAAGGTCAGGATCCCAACGTCCTGGGATCGAGTCCCACATCGGGCTCCTTGCCTGACAGGGAGCCTGCTTCTCCCTCTGCCTCTGCCTGCCGCTCTTTCTGCCTGTGCTCTCTCTCTCTCTCTCTCTCTCTCTCTCTCTAACAAATAAATAAATAAATAATCTGAAAAAAAAAAAAAGAAATTAATTTCCCAGAACTAAAAGAAATTATTAAAGAAATAAAGGATGTAAAATGACAGTGTTGCACCAAATAGAAAATACCAATTAAGGGATGGAGATTATAGAAAGAACAAAATGGAAATTCTGGTGTTGAAAAGTATAATAATATAAATTAAAAAAAAAATAATGGAACATGTGGGTGGCTCAGTCACTTAAGCAACCAACTATTGATTTTGGCTCAGGTCATGATCTCAGATTCATGGGATGGAGTCCCATATCAGGCTCCACACTCAGTAGAGTTGACAGCGATTTGAATTGGTGGAAGAAGGAATAAGCAAATTTGAAGATGGACTGATGGATTTTGCAAACCAAAGAACACAGAGAAAAAAGAATGAAGAAAAATGAAGACAGACTCAGAGAAATGTGGGACACCATTAGGCACACCAACATGGACATAATACAAGCACCAGAAAGAGCAGAGAGAAAGGAGAAGAAATATATGCAAAGAAATAATGGCAGAAAACTTCCCAAATTTATCAAAAAATAATACCCTACATGTCCCCAAAAGGTCAATAAATTCCAAGTACACTATAATATCAAAGTTATCCACAAACATAAGCATCATAATAAAAAGGCTGAATGTCAAAGACAAAGGGAAAATCTTGAAAGCGGCAAGAGAGAAAAGAAATATTACTTACAAGGGAGCTCCAATAAGATTTACAACTGACCTCTCATCCCAGTGGGAAACCTTACTGAGTGCTCAAACTAAACCAAACCAAAACAAAAACAAAAACAAACTAAAACCAAAAATCCTGGGTCAAGAAAATTTTTCTTTCTAAAATAAGGGCAAAATACTTTCCCAGATAAACAAACAAACAAAAAAAATGAATTTGTTGATAGCCAACATGCTTTAATAGGAACCATAAGAAAGTTTTTCAGGCTGGAAGCAAGTAACCCCAGACTGCAATTCCCAACCAAAATGAATAACAAAGAACATTGGTAAATGTAATTATAAAAGACAATTTAAACACTTATTTTCCTTCTTTCCCCTCTTATTTTAAAAACACTTGAATGAAATATGTATATGATGTATTGTTGGATCTGCAACATAGAGAAATATAATATATATGTGTAATATATTTGCAGATAACAGCATAGGGGAGGTGAGTACAGAACTAAGGAAGTGACTGCAGATGGTGATGTTATATTTATAGCAATGTATCCTTGGGTTTGTAACATTAACAGAAGTGATATGCATAACAATAAAACAAAGTGGGGGAGGGAATAGAGCTATACAGAAGAAATGTTTATATCTCTGGAATTAAACTAGTATAAACCTAAAGTTAATTTTGAAAAAAAAGTTGATTTTGATAAGTTAAAATGTATATGGTAAACTCTAGAGCAATCACTATAAAAATTTAAGAGATATAGTGAAAAACTGAGTAAAGAAATTTAGATACTATCTTAGAAAACATTTACTAATGGGAAAGAATTTTGTAAAAGAGGACTAGAGAAACAAAATGGTATGAGAAACAGTAAGAGGGCAGATAACAATAATAACAATGAATGAAATGTACCAAACAATTCAATCATCAGAGAGAGATAAGAAGGCTGAATTTAAAAAAAAAAATCTAAAAAAAAAATTTTTTTAATGATCTGATTAAATGTTGTCTATAGGAAAAATACGTTGGCCCAAAGATATGGTAGACCGATGGGGTGCCAGGTGGCATAATTGAAATGTCCAACTCTTGGCTTCAACTCAGGTCATGATCTCACTGTCATGATATTGAGTCCCATATCAGATTCTGAGCTCAATGCAGAGTCTGCTTAAGACTCTCTCTCCCTCAGCCTCTCCCTACCCCCACCCCTGCTCACTCTTTTTCTCTAAGATAAATAAATTAATCTTTTAAAATACAATACAATATATTTAAATCAGTGCTTGGAAAAAGTAATATCATGCAAATAGAAACCATAAGTAAGCTGACATGACTATACTAATATAAGACAAAATAGAACAAAAAAGGCACTAGAAACAGAGAGGAGCAAATTTTTTTTTTTTTTTTTTTTTTT
>ML108084.1:18787-40861 GCA_003697995.1 Taxidea taxus jeffersonii
TTTTTTTTTTTTTTTTTTTTTTTGGTCAGAGAAAGAGTGGGAGAGAGAGAGTGCACAGCAGGGGAGAGGAAGGGGCAAAGGGAGAAGTAGACACTCTCTGAGCAAGGAACCTGATGTAGGACTCCATCCCAGGGCCCTGGGATTATCACCTGAGCCAAAGGCAGATGCTTAACCAACTGAGCCACCCAGGCATCCCAAGAGGTACATTTTATAACAATAAAATAATCAATCTATTAGGAAGACACAACGATTATACATATATATGCCTTAATAATAGAACATCAAAGTTATGTCAAACAAAAAATGTTGAAGAAAAATACAGAAAATTAAATTATAATAGTCATAGCCTAAAATAACTCACTTTCAATAATAGATAGAACAACTAAACAGAAAATCAACAAGAAAATACAAGACTTAAACAGCACTATATACCATCCAGAACTGACAGATATCTGTAGAGCATTCTACACAATAACTTTATGATATACATTCTTTTTAAGTATGCATGAACATTTTCCAGGATAAACCAGAAGCCAGATGTGAAACAAACCTCAATAAATTAAAAAAGGATAGAAAAAAATACAAAGTGTTTGTTCTGACTAAAATGGAATGAATTTAGAAGTCAAGAGCAGGAAAAATATGGGATGCAAAAATATGTAGAAATTAAACAATACACTTATGAATAACCAAAGAGACAAAGAATGTATTAAAAGGAAAATCAGAAATTGTTATCAGATAAAAGAAAATGAAAGTATATCAAAATGTTTATTATGCAGCTAAAGCATTTCTTAGATGCAAGTTTATCAGTGTAAACGCTGATGGTAAGAAGAAAGATCTCAAATCAATAACCTAACATTCCACATTAAAGCACTAGAAGAACAGGAACAAAGTAAACATAAGGAGATCAAAAAAGCGAAATAGTAGATTAGAGTGGGAAATAATTAAGTACAGAACAGAAAAAGGATAGATAATATCAATGAATACAAAATTGTTTTGTTGAAAGATAACTATTTAACAAGCCTTTACCTAGAGTGACCAAGAGAGAAAGAACAAAGATTCAAATTACTAGATTGAGAAATAAATATTATTACTTATCTTACAGAAATATAAAAAAGTTGTAAGACATACTATAAAAATCTACAACTAAATCTAATTCTAAATAAGACAACTTAAAGTGGACAAATTCCTAAAAAGACACAAAGTACAGAAGCTGATCTCAAAAGAAATAGACATTTTGAATAGATCTGTTTAAAGAAAGATACTGAATCAATAATTTAAAAAATCTCCTACCCAAAGAAGCCAAGTTCCAAAGGATTTCATTCTAAATTCTACCACACTTCAAGAAGAATTAATATCAAATTTTTATAAGTTTTACAGACAGTAGAAGAGGAAGGAACTCTTCTTAACTGATTTTATGTGGCCCATATTATTCTGACATTTAAACAAATCAAGTAAATCACAAGAAAAATACAGACTAATATTTCATATTAACATAAATACAGATTACTGAAAAAAACAAATCCAGCAATATAAAAATGTATATATATCACAAAACATAACCAAGTGGGATTTTGTACAAGAATGCAAGGTTGACCTTCAAGTCAATTAATGTTATATATTATATGAACAACAACAAAATCACACAATTATCTCAATAGATGAAGAAAAAGCATTTGGCAAAATTCAGCATGCTTGTGAATAAAACACCCAACATGCTGGAATAAAAGGAAACTTTAACTTTTTTCAAAACCATCTGAAATATCTAAAACTAGTTTCAGACTTATTGGTGAAAGACTAAATGCTTTCTCCCTCAAGATCAGCAACAAAAAGAATTTCAGTATTCACTAATTCTATTCAACATTACACTAGAGGTACTAACTTAGTCAGTGAAGCAAATCAAGGAAATTTGAAAAATCCAGTTTGCAAAGAAAAAGTAAAACTATCTCTTTGCAGATGAATGATTTTTAGTATTGAAAATCATAATATAGAAAATCACTATAATACCATCCAAGTTAATGAATGAGTTCAGTAAGTTTGCAAGATACAATATCAATATATAAATATCTACTGCATTTCTATATTCAAGCAATAAACAAGTCAAAATTAAAATTAAGAAAATTAATTATTATTATTATTACTATGATATCAAAAATTTTTGAAAATAATTTAACAGAAATATGAAACATACTTTGAAACTACAAGACATTGTTTAAGGATCTATATAATTAAAAAAATATTTCATGATCATGGATCAGAAAACAACATTGACAAGATGGCAATACTATCCAAACTTATGTACAGATTCAATGCAATCCCTGTCAGACTTCTAGATGACTTTTTGCAGAAATTGAGCTGATTCTCTCTCTTTTTTTTAAATAGACCTGATTCTAAAAATCATATAGAATTGCATGTGAATTAGATAGATGGTGAAAGATTGATAGAAAAATAACATACATATTGTTGAATATGGAGATTAATACACTATATGCAAGAGAAATGAGAAATATGGGAGAAGTACAAAATAATGTACATAAGATACAGAAAGGAAGAAGAAACTGAAAATCAGGCATTATTTTTTAGTGATATATAAAGAAATTCTCACATAAGTGAACAAGGGGTATGTATAGGCAACATCAGCAATTGTAAACTATTTGAAGCAAACTGAATGTCCATCAGAAGGAAATGGATAAATTATGGTATGTTTATATTATGGAATACCGCAGGAGAGGTAAAGCAACAAAGTAATAAATGCTACAGACATCATTAGGGATCATGTAAGAAGAGGCTCAATAAGCAGAGTTATAGATTAATGTGATCAGTTTGATAGAAAATGATATATTTAAATAATGTAGAATAATATATTATTTATAGATCCACAGATATATAGAGATTATATCAGCATATAGATGTAATCAAACACATTGACTTCCATTGAATTGCTACTTTCTGGTAATTAGGCAATTCTTTTCTTCCACATTTTAAATATAGTGTTCCAGTGTCTTCTTTTCTTTATGGTTTCTGATGAGAAATTCACAGTTACTTAAATTGTTATTTTCTAATACTTAAGGTAATGTGTCTGGTTTTTGTTTGTTTTTTTGTTTTGTTTTGTTTTGTTTTTTCTCTTATTGGTGTCAAGCATTTTGTTTGGTTTGGCTTTGTTTGGTTTGGTGGTGTTGCACATAGGTCCCAGAAGTTGTGGTCGTTTTTTTTCAATATGTTTTTCTTTATTCCTTGATTCTACAATTTCTATAGACCATTTTCAAGTTCACATATCCATTCCTTTTGCATCTCCATTCTACCTTGTAGAATGTTTATCTAGTAGTTTAGTTGTTGAAATTCTTGCTGTTGTCTATTTGGGGTATGTTCCACAAATGTGCAACTTAAGAGTGACCCCAGATTTTGTGTCATATCAAACATAGTGGAAGGGATCTGCTTTTTCACTTCTCTTTTCAAGAAGCAACTGGAAGCTCTTTCCCAGTTTTTATGTCTACAAAGGTGGGTTTCTCTAAGAATTTCACTCCTCTGTACCATGGCACAATTCTACAAGACTGAGTCTGCCCTGGGCAATGTGACAATAGAAAGAATGCCACTCATAGTCTTTTCCTGGCCCCTCCATTCATGGGGAAAACTGTTCCCAGGGTGGTTTCACTGTTTGTGCTTCCATTGTCCTGACATAGGAGGGTGGTTCTAAGGAATGAAGTTGCCCTTGAGTAGGACTAGTAAGAAAAACAAAATTAAAAGAGAATTTTCCCCCACAGTCTGGGGAATCTTTTTTTCCTGGTCTTCTGGCTAGAAAGACAGAATGTCTTGGAGATCTTGCTGATTATCCCCACTCTTTATTTCTCTGGTTTTCCCTGCCTTATGATCAGAGCTGGGAGATAAAAAGAAAGGGAACTGGAAATTCACTAACACCCTTTTAGTCATTCTTCAAGTGTTGACTTCTTTTCCTAATGTGTTTGTTGTTATTCACTTTAAGAATCCACAGCTAGTTGATTTTTGCATTTATCCAGTTATTGTTTTAATCTGAGAAATACAATACAATGGGCTTGGTTCATCTTGGTTGTAACCAAAGTAATATTTTTTAATATAACTTTGCATTTTGGAATAATTTTGGATGCATAGAAAAGTTGCAAAGGCAATAGAGGAATTGCCTGTATACCTCTTACAGCTTCTTCTAATAATATTTTCTACTTCTATAATACATTTGTCTAAACTTAGAAATCAATATCACTGTTGATAGTACATTGACAACAAGTAAAACTCTAGACTTTTTTGGAATTTTATTATTTGTTTATTAATCTCTTTTTCTGATTCATGATTTAATCCAGGATATGTGTTTAGCATAGTATGTTTTGAACACAGAAATTCAATAAGGAGACATGGCTTAATATTCTAAGTAGTGCTGGAATATGCACACTATTGGCAGAGGCAATGCACTGCTTCCTGGAGATCCAAGATGGGCTCTGTACATATGGAAATTTTTTATTGTTTAGGCCAGACTAAAATGGCTCTCAGTGATCCTGTCATAGTTAGAGAATCCTAAGTGTGTGTCTTGATGTAAAAGTTCACATGGTTACTCTTACCCCCATGGCCACTGACTTCATGAGGTAAACACAACCTGATATTTACTACAGCACAGCCACCATCTAGGTCAGGGATTTGACTGAGAAAAATATTTGTGGTAATCAGAGAGCACTCATAGAAAGCCAGTTCATATAAAAAGATTCAATGTGATTCTCATGAAGCCAAAGGGAAATGTTAAGAGGACAGGATCTATGGAGGTGTGGTAAGTTAGGGACTGGGAAAGCTGTCTGAGTTCAGAGGACTAAACTGTGAAATATAAGGATGGCTGAACAGGTTATACAGGAGAGGATCAAAATCCACTGGTTCAGGCCAGGTCAAAGGATGCAGGCAAGACAGTAAAATCTTCCTATATAACAATAAATACCAGTTTTAAGTATTCAATATAAATAAAATAGTAGATAATAAATTAAACTGGAAAATAATATTAAAATTTAGATGGGAATGAGGTGATGCATGAAAAAACACTCCAGGTTCTGACTACTGGCAAAGAACAGTAAGGACAGATTGTTTAGAACTCTAAATGCACATAGTGAACCATGGGGTCTAGATCACTTAGAGACACCATGTAACTGATCTGAAGTGGACATTATATATCTATCTCACTATCCATTTTGTTCCCTTCATAAGATAAGGACCAGACCATAAAGTCTGGTAAAGACTAGACCCACATTTTTTAACCCAGCTTCTTTTCTCCTTTGGACTTTATTTTTGAAACTTCAATTAGCATTTTCTCTTCTAATATTATATATCTATGAACAGATAAACTGATGACATACATTTTCAGGAAAACCTTCAAGATCTCCTCCCACACCCCCATTACTTTTGTTGGCATATCTGACCAGGTTTTCCATCCTAGAATGGTGTTAACTAACTCCTGACACTGATGTGATGCTAGTCATATTTTAGTTTATTAGTCTGACAGAACACAATGAAGAAAAATTAAGAGTATGAGGTGGTAAAATATCTACTATTTGCTGAAGGTTTACCATGCCCCCAGTGCAGTTCAGTTATCTCACTGATAGTCAAAGAACCCTAAAAGGTATCATTGTTCAATGTTAGGTGAGGGCGCTGATACCTAAAGAAGTCAGATGCCTTGCTCCGGTCTGAACTCTAAAGAGGAGTGATGCTGCATGTGCCTTTTGTACTGCTTCCTACTGAACCTTCCAAATCACTCAGGAGGCCTTTGCAACAACTCTGGCACAGAAATGTCAACCATATCTGCTCTGAGTTTTTCTTCTTGAACAGACTGAAAATGATATCATTCACTAAGTAGAAAATCTCTGTAAATTAATTCATTTCCAATGTGATTATTTAAGAACTAACCATCAGTTGTTCACACTCACATACCATTTAGTAAGCCTGCCTGGGATACGGTAGAGCAGACATAACATGCTTCAGTGATAAGATAGGCTGGTTCCTAAGTACGTCCGGGTATCACTTGCCTCAGGTGCTGCAAAAAGGCACAGTAGCTATAGAGTCAGGAATTTTAACTACTTGAAATGTGTCATAATTTTTGCACAGTGCTCTGCCTGTCATATTTTACTGAGACTTTGAAATAGAATTTATAAATTAAAAATAAGGCATACAACATGCATTCCCATGTCCTGGATGCAGACATGACTTTAATGGCAGTCAATCAGAAATTTCCATTAAGTAACACTTGAGTTTCAAAGACAGTATCCCCAGGAGTTCTGAAAATTCCTTTGAAAAAAAAAAAAAAAACATATGTAACAATATAGATGGAAAGGAAACCACTGGGTCTGAAATGTGTTTGCTTTTTTGCCACCCAACTATTAATTTTCACAATGGCTGCTTAGAAAGCCAAATGACTCTCAGACTAAGCCCAGTTTGTCAAAATTACCTTTCAATTTAATTGAAAATTTGGTTGATATGAAAGCATGTGGTTTGGGCTCAAATTATGTGGTCAGTTGTGTTCTTTTACAAATGGCCTTCACAAGCACTGGCCATCTCCACCCCACCAAGTTTATGCACCTTGCTTACTGATCTCCCTCCTCCAGCTCCCCAGCATAACCACTCCTCATTGTGAAATACAAATCCTGCCCAACATTTAGGCCAGACCTAACTGTCAGCACCTCAGGAGTATCCAGTTCCCATTTTCATGTCCATATTTCCACCTGTTTTTTTTCCTCCTGTTTGAAATATTTATTCAGTTCTTAAAATACACAGCAAATGAAGGCATACGTGAATAAATATTAATGCCTTACCTTTTTTGTATCTCCTTTCCGCATAGTCAATCCATGCTTTTCTACCTGGAATGCACTTTCTTAAACAGTCCCTTCTGGAGACTTATGTTCACTGATCTCCATTTCAAATAAAGTTCTGTCCAAGGCTGGAAAAAAAAGAAAGAAAGAAAGAAAAGAAAAAAAAAAAGGACAATACCTCTTCTTTTAAGGAGATAGAGTCTCATAGACTATCTTTTTAAATTTTTTATTAATATATAATGTATTATTAGTCCCAGGGGTACAGGTCTGTGAATCGCCAGGTTTACATACTTCATAGCACTCATCATAGCACATACCCTCCTCAACGTCCATAACCCAACCACCCCCCTCCCTGCCTCCCCTACAGCAGCCCTCAGTTTGTTTTGTGAGATTAAGTCTCTTATGGTTTGTCTCCCTTCCAATCCCATCTTGTTTCATTTATTTTTAGTCTAATGGACTATTATCTGTCCAAATATCTTCAATGTCATAAAGCTTTAGAGAAGGGATTTGGAAGGTACAAGAAAGGCTTAAGATTAGTTTGTCTACTTTAGTACTTAACTGTGCACTTTCCATTTGATATGCACTGCCCTATAAAGCAGAAATTACTTAGTGGTTCCCTATGCACCCACATGACCATATATATAGAAGTAGAGAGTAACTAAATACATATATTACTATATATATATATATATATATTAATCAGTGAATTTCCTTGTCATATATATATGACATATATATATATATATGACATATATATATATATATGATTAAATTAGAAACATAGTTGTGTAGTTGAAAATCTGGGTTTTGAAGACAATAAAAGAAGGAATTTGTCACTGGAATTTTGAAGAACACCTCATGCTTCATCTGCTAAGAAGGGTCCCCACAGTTGTCTGTCAGTGAGAAGAGGAGTCCTAAAATAAATATGTGGATACCTGAATGTGTCTAATGTTTTTAAAGGGCAATCTTTAGGGGTAATTGTGGTCTAGGTTAAAGTAGGCCATTCTTTGTAGTTCCATATTTTTGTCACTTGGAGATCTCACTGATGTCTCAGTTTTAATGCCCGAGCAATGAATGTATCATCTTCTTACCAAGATATATTTTACACATTCAACCATCTCCTGATCATTATTTCAGGCAGTCCTAGATGGTATTTCATCCCTCAGGAGTTCAAAACTTTAGTTGTATTTGACCTGACCCTTGCCTTTGGCTTTCACCCCAAATCAGTCACTGAGACCCACTATTCTAACTCCAAATGATTATCTTATCAGATCTTCCATTCTATTTTTGTTAGCATCAACTGAGTTTAGACTGATAACTCAAATATAATGGAGGGACATGGAGGGATAAATTTTTTAAAAGATTTTATTTATTTATTTGGCAGAGAGAGATCACAAGTAGACAGAGAGGCAGGCAGAGAGGGAAAATGGAAGCTGGCTCCCTGCTGAGTAGAGAACCCAATGCAGGGCTGGATCCAAGAACCCTGAGATCATGACCTGAGCAGAATGGAAAGAGGCTTAACCCACTGACCCACCCAGAAGCCCTGGAGGGATAAATTCGTGTGTATATTTGCTGGCGCCAGACATCTGCCCTCTAAGAGTCTAAGTACTGGAGGAAGGGTGTCTTGCTGATCCACCTATTATTTCCTAAAGAGCTTGTAGATAATAGATGCAATCACTAAATACATATATAAATGTATGTATATATACACATACATATATTTATATACATATATATTTTTATATGTAGATATATATTATATATATATAAAACTATATATACTTAGATAGTAGATACAATCACTAAATATATATATTTATTTCTCTTATATGGTTACCTGAGAAAAGCAATCATAAGTATGGTATAAAAGTACACTGCTTTAAAGTGGATGTACCAGTGCTCTTTAAATGCCCTTGAACCAACAGGTATGAGAAAACACATGGGAATATAACCATATTTGAAATGGTAGTACTCTGAATGGGAGGGAAACAAATTATACCCCATGAAAGTATGGCTTTAAGTGGTCATTTGTTTGGTGAAATTGCTATTACAATTGAAACAAAAATCGGCAATCTGCCTGGATTCTTTTAATAAACAAAAGTTATTTAACAAAACTATAAATTACATTTCTGTGGAAAGAAAATAGGATCAACCATGCTGAAATGATCCAGCTGTTTTTAGTTTTGTCATTTCAAAATATTTTGTCTCCACTTCTCCCCTCATACATTTGTATTTGTTTAAATAGAGTGCATTGTGGCACTGATTGAAAGAACAAATTCCAGTTCTTTCAACCCTGTGATTATGCAGCTTATGTATTGAGTTCTATTTGGTTGTCAAAATAGGCAGGACATTTTGTGTTGAACTGTCTCTGTACTGGCAGATTTAGGATGGATAGCATGCTCTGACAAAATGCCATGTATTTCATGTCCCAGAGCTCATCAAGATCCTACTGTGTAGCATAGCCTAATCTCCAATACATATGTGTTACATTCTCTCACAGGTGCTCTCCTAAGGTATTTCATTTCTTTTTTTTTCTTCTTAATATGTACAGAGAGTTGGCTTTAACATTTGCATAATTCCACAAAAAAGGCTAATATGATTTGAAGATGATTAATCCATTCTGCCTGTTAAGGAAGACAGAGTATGACCAAGAAGGACTTTTTGCAAGGGTAATTCTTGGGCTTATCAGATTTAGAGCAGTTTATTCATAAAAAAGTTAGGTGTTCTGCAGAGTTGCCAACAAACATCAGTGTCCAAAGCTTCCCTCATTAAATCATACATAAATAATGTGTCCCCAAACCTGTACTTTTAAATAATATGAAAAAAATGGTGCTAATTTAAAAACCTCAAAATTGAATTTCAGTTTTTACAACATTTTGTCCTACTTTTTCTAAAAACAAAGCCACTTTAAACACATTCTACACTTTTTGGTGGGATTTTGGCACCTACTTAAGGTACTTTAATGTGAGGAATCGGTACACTTGATATTCTTAAATTATCAAAGGGTACTAAGTCATCCTGATCCAATTTTAATAGCACTTGATATAAAGTCTTTCTATTTTAAATATTTTTTTAAAGGACCACCAGCTTTTCAATAATTTCAACAAAATTATTTATCCAGGTAATCTTATCAAGAAAATCAGGCAAAATGAATCTATAATTGTAAAATCATAAAATTATAAAAGCAATGAGTTAGTTCACATGCAGGAGCACAGGAAATAAATTATCTCCCCTCCCCCTAACTAAACACCCCACCATTTCATGTTACTCATGTTACATATTACATTTGAATATTAGAAAAACAATTTAAAAAGGAGATACCAACAAGTGTTTAAATTCTACCAGTTTTTATGCTTGTCTATATATTTATCTTTACTGGAGAACTTAATTTTTTTTAATTGAAGCGTATTGGCATACAATATTTTATTAATTTCATGTGTACAACATAGTGATTTGACAATTCTATACATTAAATAATGCTTACTACAATAAATGTAGTTAGCATTTCTCCCCATAAAAAGCAATTATAATATTATTTTCTAAGTTCCCTATGTTGTACATTTCATTTCTGTGCCTTATTTCTTGAAGTTTGTACCTCTTAATCTTCTTCATATATTTCATCCATCCCCTCCAACTCCCTCCCTCTAGCAACTACCAGTTTGTTCTCTGTATTTATGAGTCGGTTTCTATTTTGTTTGTTCATATGTTTAGTTTTTTTAGATTCCAAATATAAATGAAATCATATGATATTGTCATACTCTCTCTAGACTCCTGTCATTTTTAAAAATTTTTTAATTTATTTTTTAAAATTAACATATGCATTATTTGTCTCAGGGGTACAGGTCTATGATTCATCAGTCTTACACAATTCACAGAGCTCAGCATAGCACATACCCTCCCCAATGTCCATTACCCAGTCACCCCATCTCTCCTATCCCTCTCCCCTACAGCAACCCTCAGTTTGTTTCCTGGGATTAAGAATCTCTTATGGTTTGTCTCCCTCTCTGGTTTCATCTTGTTTAATTTTTTCCTCCCTTCCCCTATGAGACTTTTGTCATTCTAACTTGAAGGGGTTCCTTTAGTATTTATTGTAAGGCAGCTCTAAGTAATAAATTCCTTTGGCTTTTATTTACATGGAAATGCCTTAATTTCCCCCTCATTTCATAAAGTAAAATTTTGCTAGATATAGTATTATGGTTGACAGATTTTTTTTTCCACTTTAATTGTATCATCCCACAGCCTTTTACATTCAAATTTTGTGCTGAGAAATTCACTAAAAATTTTATTGAGGATCTCCTGTACATGATGTGTCACTTTTTTCTGCTGCTTTCAAGAATCTCTGACTTTCACTTTGACAGTTTGATTGTAATGTGTCATGATGTAGGATTTTTAAAATTTTTCTTTTGAAGTTCATTAAAATTCTTGTATTTATATACTTATGTCTTTCCTCAAATTTGGGAAGTTTTGGCCATTATTTCCTTGAATAAATTCTCAGCCCCTTTCTTTTCCTTCTGCAGCTGCCATGATGCAAACATTACTCTATTTTTTGGTGTCCCATAAGTTCCTTAGATTCTGTCATTTTTTTCCACTCTTTTTTTTTTTCTTTTTCCTCTATGGACTCAATAATTTCAAAAAATCAATTTTTAAAGTAATTGATTATTTCTTGTCTGCCCATTTGTTGAGTCCTTCTTAAATATTTCAAATCAGTTATTTTATTTTTTAGCTTGAGAATCTTTTCTATATTTTATATCATTTTGTTTGTCTCTTTTTGCTTATATATCATTCTCCAGATTTCCTTTAGTTCCTTTTCTGTGTTTCCTTTAGGTTTTTGAGCATATTTAAGTGTGATGTTTTAAAATATTTGTCCAATAAGTCTGAATCCTATGATTCTTTGGTCAGTTTCTGGACATTTATTTTTTTCCCATTTATATGCCTTGTGATCTTTTATTGAAAATTGTCCATAAAAATTAAACACACACACACACACACGTACACACACACACATCTTTGCAGATTGGTTCCATGCAATGGAGCACCATTAATCAGCCCATCAAGAGGGTTAAACTTGTTTTCAGTTCTGGACACGGACCTTTTCTATGTCTGTGGGTCTGCTTTTCTTTCCCAATTGACTTATACACATAATTGCTTTTAAATTTTTTTAATTTCCCTGAGTCTCTCCCTGCTTCTTCTCCACACCTTAGATGTTCTATGTGTTCCTCTGTTTGAAGGCTCTTACTTTCAGGCTCCTGTAGGTCTCTAGTCTTCCTGCCTATTTCACATGCTACAACACCTTCCGCTGCCTTCAATGGCTTTCAACTTGATATCCAAACCATGCTTCCATTCTTGTCTGAGCTCAAGTCAGGAGCAACAGAAACCAAGCAACCCCATTGCAAGCAAGTTCTACTCTTCCTTACTAAGGGAGAATCATGCAATTGGATTGCTTTCTCCCAAAAGCAGTTGCATTGCTCTGCAGAAGAGATGAGAAAAGAGTGAGAAAACACCACACAATTTCTTACTGCTGTGTGTGTGTGTGTGTGTGTGTGTGTGTGTGTGTGTTCTCGACTGGAACTTCATTTGGTTGTTTCAGAACCTTGACCATTTTCTATAGCTTCCATAAAGCTATTCCCATTAGTGTTTTGTTATTTACTTGATGTTTCCATATAGGAACAGGAGTCTGAAGCTTTATAGTCTGTCATCTTGCTAATATCATTCTCCTAGCGCAAATTACTTCTGAAAGTATAAAAGACCTTGGGAAATGAAAAGCCACTTCCAAATTGGCAAAAGATTGACTCAGCTGGTTCCACTTTTTGTAGAACAGAGATAAAAAATTTATGATTTTGCACCTGGCTTATAGTGGAGTAAAAATGAAGGGGCAAACTTGGAACTTGGATAAAAAAAAAAAACTTGGATTAAAAAAAAAAAAGAAAGAAAGAAAGAAAAGAAGGGTTAGCACTTCATGTTTTTAACTTCAAGAAGAAAAACAAGTGGATCTCTTCATGTTTCTGATGTAGAATGTGAATTTAAGTTGTTGCAGGCATAAGAATATTACCATAAAATAATTCATACAATTTAATAGAAAAAATAGAATCTCAATAGGAAGTAAAATTAATTATATTTATGTTGGTTCTGGTATATGATAGAATGGGATCCTATCTAGAATAGAATGGGGTTCACTGAGAGAGGCAATTTAAATTGATATAAACTTTTTTGGGAAACATTTTACAGTAGAGAACATAATTCAATGGCATGTTCATTCATTCATTCATTCATTCATTTGATATTTCCTAATTTCCTGCTGTAGGTTAGGTTCTTTGAATAGCAAGTAGAAATGAATGGGCTCCACATTATCCTTATACATCTTCTTCTTCTTCTTTTTTTTTTAAGATTTTATTTATTTATTTGACAGACAGAGATCACAAGTAGGCAGAGAGGCAGAGAGAGAGGAGGAAGCAGGCTGTCTGCAGAGCAGAGAGAGAGGAAGAAGCAGGCTGTCCGCAGAGCAGAGAGCCCGATATGGGGCTCGATCCCACGACCCTGGGATCATGACCCGAGCCGAAGGCAGCAGCTTTAACCCACTGAGCCACCCAGGCACCCCACATCTTCTTCTTTTTTAAAGATTTATTTATTAATGAGAGAGCAAGCATGGGTAGAAGAGGGAGAGAGATTCTGAAGTATATTCCTTGCTAAGAATGGAGCCCAGCGCTGGGCTGGATCTCAAAACACTGATACCATGATCTGAGCTGAAACCAGGAATCTGATACTTAAGGGACTGTGCCACCCAGAAGCCCCTCCTTATACATCTTCTAACTACATTTGAAAGATCTATCTATCATCTATCTATCTATCTATCTGTCTATCTATCTATCTATCATCATCTATCTATCTCTTTTTATACATAACAACCACTTGTTAAATATAAAATTACAACTGTGATGTATAAAACAATGGAAAGATATGCCCCACTGACAAAGTGTAGACCTAAGAGTAATTTTTCCCTAAGCTGGGAGATCAAGGAAAGATTCCTTGAGAAAACATTGTTTGAACTAAGATCTAAAAGAGGAATAATATTTAAGTAGCAAAGGACGGGGGAAGAATTTAGATAAAGGAATAGTAGAGTCAGAAGTTCTGAGAGAAAACAAAAGAGCACATTGAAATATTTTAAACTACAGAGTGACTAGAGAGCACAGGATAGGAGTTGGAAGAGTTGCGATAGATAAGACCAAAATAGTCGGGATGTTGTCTGATCCATTATGAATTGTGGCATTTATCTAAAGGCAAATGATTAAAAGGTTTTAAATGAGAGAAGAAGATAAATGTAAGGGTTGAAATGGACCAAACATAATTAAGTTTCCATTTGGTAAACACTGGCAACTAGATGTAAAATGGATTTGATGAGGTGAATAGTTAATGTATAAAAACAAAAGAAGTCTGACTCAGTCTAAATGATACTGACTGGTGATTAGAAGGGATAGGAAAGGTGGAAATAAAAAAAAAGTAGATATATTAGAAAAAATATGTAAAATATGAAATAAAGACCTGGTGATAGAATGGATATGGGAGCTATTAAAAAGAAGATGTCAGGGGTAATTCCTAGGTTTTGATTTGCCCTACTTGTTAGTTGATGCTGCCAATTATTTAGGTAGGGATGTGGATGAATACCTGGTTGGGAGGAAAAGTTTTTCGTGTTTTACATGTGGTGAACAACAGAAGAGAGCAATATATTCACAACACTTCCTTTTCTTCCTGAGCAACTAAGAAAACTGTTATTTCCAGTACATGAAGATCTAAGAAATTCCAGTTCTTTGCCAACAAAATATGTGCAGATAGTCATTTCTATTTTTGGTGCTTGTAATGTCCTCTGTGATCTCTTACTTTAACTACTTTTTCTTGTGCACAAATTTGGAAGACTATCAATGCAAATTAGTGGAGGAACATTTTGGAAAGAGACTTAGTATCATTTGGAGAAGATCTGACCAATCTTTTTCAAACATCACCTGAGCTATGAATAGACATTTATAATGTTAAGTAGCTGTGATGTCTGAGTATATTTGTTACCTTATCATTGACATAAAAGGACCTTCAAGACATTCTTATCTTATAAATATGAAATGCATTTATCAATAGAGAAATTAAGGCTGATAAAGTGTTTGGAAATTGTCCGTATGTGGATAATAATTAAAATTACAAGTTCAGAAGGAATTGTCTGGTTAGGAACTAAAGAGAGAAAATGCAGGAATTTGTGCTCAATAATGTTGAAAGCTATTTAAAAAGCAAGTGAGGGGAAGCCTGGGTGGCTCAGTTGGTTGAGCAGCTGCTTTCGGCTCGGGTCATGATTCCAGCGTCCTGGGATCGAGTCCCACATCAGGCTCCTTGCTCGGCAGGGAGCCTGCTTCTCCCTCTGCCTCTGCCTCTGCCTGCCACTCTGTCTGCCTGTGCTCACTCTCTCTCTCTCTCTAACAAATAAATAAATAAAATCTTAAAAAAAAAAAAGCAAGTGATGTGGAAATATAAAAAATGTGCATTAGATTTATGGGAAAGTGGGCAACTGGTGATCTTTGGAAAAGCTATTATTACCTTATAATTTGGACAAAAGCAAATTGGAGTAGGTTGAGAAATGAAATGTGATAAAATAGAGATGGTATAGACAATGTTCAATGAATTTTGACCTTACAGGGAATTCTGTTTGTCACATAATAAGAGAAACTAAGTAAGTTTAAATATTGAATATTTAAAGTGAATGCAAGGAACACAGAAGGGACAGTCAATATTTTAGTTTTTTGAGAAGACAGGAAGTTATGATACTCAAAGGCCTTGTGGAGAAATTGACCTTGGATATAAGAAAGGGCAACTCTTCCATTGTAACCGGAAGAAAAAAGAACAAGCAGCAAAGCTTGTTCTGAATCTATCAGTAGGTTAGTCATTAAAAAATGGAATATATATTCATTTCCTCTGTGCTTTGGAGGTATAGACATTTGCTGAAAGGGTGGGAAGGGAAACATAATGAAGACCCTGAAAACAGAGAAAGAGTAAATTGACAGTGAATTGTGGCTTATAAAGTTCAGGGCAATAAAAATACTTATATAGAATTCTTCCCTTAAAATCTAATTCCAGGGAAATAATGAATACATACAAAACTTTATCAATAATTATGTTTTTATCATGCTGTTGTATATAATAGCAAAATGGGAATAATCTAAATATTGAAGAGGAGGATTATTCAGTGCATCATAGTACATCTGAAATATATACATTCATTAAAATGTGTAAGAATATTTAACAACATGGACAGATGAATTTTTTTCATTTTTAAATCAAAATTCAGTATTGCAATTTTGCATGAATTTGTGTATGTTTTTTATGAAAAATATGAAACTGAATTATAATTACTAAAGTGTTAATAATTAACATATGTTGGTGAGATAATAGGTGATTATTTTTCTTTTACATATTTTTTATATTTGAAGTTTTTTTACAATGAGCATGAATTATAAAAGTCATAAAAACATACATCGTGTATTTTTTCTTTTAACTTTCATTTTTTTAACTTTCATTTTGATATAATTTTAGACTTTCAAAAAAGTAGCATGCAGATGTCCCAACATTCTAACAGCATACTCTATTTCTCTTCTCTTCATATGTATGTGCATAATTTTTCTGCACACATTATTTCTCCTAATCACTAAATATTTTAATTTGTGGTTTCTAAAATAAAAGCTTAATCTAACTGGAATACAATTATCAAAATCCAAAATTAATATTGATACAATACTATTATAAAGAGATATTATCACAGTGTTGCTAGTTGTCTAACTAATGACCTTTATAACAAAATTAAAATCCTGATTTGTGTTGCACTTAGTTTTCATGTCTTTTTATTTTTCTTTAAACTAGAACAGTCCTGGAGTCTTCCTTTATATTTAATTTCTTTGATATTTTTTAAGAATACAAGCAAGTTATTTATAGAATGTCCCTTGTTTTAAGAGTTTTATTATTTCCTTATGATGTAATCAAAATTAGATTCTTTTTGGCAAATTTTAGAGAAGTGATAATGTGTCTTTCTCAGTGCATTGTATCAGGAGGCATGTAATGTTGGCTTAATAACTTGGTTTGGGCAGTGTCTATCAGGTTCCTCCATGCTAAGACTTTTATTTTCCATTTGTAACTAATAAACATCTTATGGGGACAGACTTTGAAAATATCTTATTACTCCTCAAACTTTGACTCATTAGAATAATTTGTTGATTTTTGACTCAAACAATTACTGTTATGATTGTAGTCAGCTGATAATTTTCCAATTCCATTATACCTTCTACACCTAATAATTTCATTTTTCCTGAAAGGAACAGTATTATTATATTAGGTATTTATGTATATTTGTATATTTATGTATATTTGTATATATGTTTATCAGTAGACTCATGGTTTCTTATTTTATTCAATTGATTATAATTCACTACTGTTATTATTTTTGATGAACAATTTATCTTATATTTGATCAGTTAGAGCCCCTTAAAGACCCTAAATTGATTCTAAAGTTCTTTTAAGTTTCCATCATTCGTTAAGCAATTCTCAATTTTCTGGAACAGGAAGATCTTCCTGACTCATCCTGGAACCAGCAATTTATTGATCAAAGCTCTGGTTCCTACTAGCAGAGAATGATATTAAGGAATTAAAATTTGGATGCTAGGTATATTCATTGCTATAAGAATGACCCTTTAACTTCACAGAGCTAGGAAATTATCTATTATCTATCTATCATCTATCTATCTACATCTACCTATCTATCTATCATCTATCTATCATCATCATCTATAATCTATCTATTATCATCTATCTATCACCTATCATTAGTTATCTATCATCTATCTTAAGTACCCTGAGTGCATACTGATATCTTTAATTCCAATCCAACACCACAGGACTAGTTTTTTACTTTTCCTTTTTATATACTTGTAATTCCCTTCTCTGACAGTGAAAGTTTTGTTTCCTCCCTAAATCAGAGGAAGGGAAACAGGGGTCAAGATTCTGGTCAAGTAACTACTAGGGGTATGCTTCACTGAGATCATATCTTATTCTACTTTGTTTCTCTGGGAGCTCCTCAGGCAGAAAACATAGCTTCCATTATTGTGAATACTATATTTACTATATTTACTAACATGTTAACTAATGTGGATTTTATATATATTCAAATATTTTATTTTGGTAATACAGTGGTGAATTCCAGAAAGTTGTGAGAGGCAGTTATGCTTGTGCATGAAGGAAAACACAAATCTCTATTACTAATCATGTTGAGCAAGGTCAAATACAAGTGGCAGCATAGATGTTTAATGTTCATTTTAAGTAATTCAGTTTGGACCAAATTATAACTAATTCATTTTATTTGTCAACTTATTCTCCTCTACTGGATTGATAAATATAAAAGCACTTCTCAAGATGTTTAGCTCAACTCTTCCTTTCTTCCTACCATATTCACTAATGGTATCATGATCCATCCTTCTGATTCTAATTTCCATCTTACAAATTCCCTCATTTATATCCTTATGTTAGACCTTTCCTCTCTGTTCCAGACTTTAAAATCCTATTTAATACCTTTAGCTGGAATTTTCATAGGTAACCAATCTCTGTATATTTGAAACTGAACTTATGTGAAAAGACATGGAAGAACCTTAAATGAAAGAAACCAAGCTAAAAAAAAAAGAGAGACGAACAAAATAATATCAACAAAACAAAACAAAAACCCCTACATACTGTATGATTCAACTATAGAACATTCTGGAAAAGTTTTAATTATGGTAAAAGGATCATAAATGCCAGAGGTTGGAGAGTAAAAGATTGGATGAATAGGTGAAACACAGAGGATTTGTAGGGCAGAGAAAATACTCTGTATGATACCATATTGGTGGACACATGTCACTATATATTTATCCAAACTCAAGGAATGTACAACTTCAAGTGTGAACAATATAAACTATAGACTCTGGATAATTATGAAAAGTTAATATAAGTTTGTTGGTTGTAACAAATGTATCACTCTGGTAAGAGATATTGATAGCCCGGGAGGCTATGGATATGTGGAGGAAGGGATACATGGGAAATCTTTGTACTTGCCCTCAATTATGCTGAATATGTAATATTGCTTTAAAAAATACAATATTAAAAATAAAAAAAATATTGAGATTATTATGATCTTTATCCCTAACTCCATGGTCTCGTTTTCATTGGCATTCCATTAATCAGTCTTGCAAGCAAACAATGAGACTATGATTCTCCTTATTTTTCTTTTTTTAATCATCATACTCAATTAATGAATACTGAATGTAAATTTTGCCTTGTGATATATATCAATTCTACGTTTTCTCCATTTCCAATGTCACATTTTAGTACAAATAAAATATTCACTCTCTTGTACTGTAGAAATACAGCTTTTTATCCCAACATCAGCCTATGTACCTACTAATTCACATTTATCTCCATAAACAATATGTTTGTATAAAATGCAATATAAATGTGCTTTAAAAATCATTAATAAATTAAATTTCATTAGGGTCAGGACCCTTTGTGCCCTAACCTTGATGTATAAGACCATGTCAATCTGGCCCCTACCTTCTCACCAGTTATAACTTTGAGTCAGCCACAGTCACAATCCAACAGCAGTAACTTCCTATGGATTCCTCCAATGGGCTCTTTGCTCTAGGATCTTATCATATACTGTTCCTTTTTAACCAAGTTAATTTCAATTTATTCTTCAGAGCCCCGTTCAAATATTACTTTTTAAAGAATTTATACCTACCACTTAATAATATATCACCACCTTCCCATTGCACTCCAATTTTCTTCATGGAAATATTCACAGTTAGAGTCAGGCAAGTGGATAATAAGCAACATGATGTTTGAAGCAACCACAAAGAAAAAGTTTTATTAGGACCAGGATCAAGCTGTCTTGCTCATCTCTCTAATACAACAGTTGAGAGCAGCACTTGGAACATTATCTGATCACCCAATAAATACTAGTTGAATGTTAAACTAGACCTTTGTGGATCAATGAAATTTAGATAAATATAGAGGAAGGTTTCCAAGTTGAACTTGACGCATAAGAAAAAACATTGAGAGGAATAAATGTGTATCTTAGAGTCAAAACAATATGATTATAGGGGCGCCTGGGTGGCTCAGTGGGTTAAGCCTCTGCCTTCAGCTTGGGTCGTGATCCCAGGGTCCTGGGATCGAGCCCCACATCAGGCTCTCTGCTCAGCAGGGAGCCTGCTTCCTCCTCTCTCTCTCTACCTACCTCTCTGCTTACTTGTGATCTCTGGCTGTCAAATAAATAAATAAAATCTTAAAATAAAATAAAATAAAATTGTAAATGAAAACAAAACAAAAAATATGATTATGTAAAGAAAGTACACTGAGAACAGAATTAGAGGAAATTTTTTGGTTGAGACTTTTTTCTGAATGATTTGTTTAAAGCAACGTGTATAAGCAATGGAATCTGGCATAAATATTTGTGCACATTTTTAAATTCTATCTTCCCTTGCATTCCAGTCCACATCCATACACATATACAATATGAAGTCTTTATTCTTTGAAGTTATAGAATAAGTAACATCACCTTTTCCATGATCTCCATTTTCAGGAAAATCTTAGGTTGTTAGTTTTCTAGTTGACTTAGAATTTAAGTGTAAAGTATTCCAAATTAGATGATACTTTCATGAGGTACATTTTGTTCTGTTTTCTTGATTCAGTTTGTGTGCTGATCAATAATAAGGCCATGTCTACACAGATACTGAGATTATTTCTTTTTCTCTTTTGTGTATCCTCATAGCCCCTGTGCTTACTTCTATCAGCTGACATCACAGTGCCTTATACGTGATTCACTTGCCTGTACTTTTCTCAACTGTTAAGTCTTTAAAAATAGGTATCTTTCCATTGGGGAGGGTATGTGCTATGGTGAGTTCTGTAAAGTATATAAACCTGGCGATTCACAGACCTGTACCCCTGGGGCTAGAATACATTATATGTTTATTAAAAATTAAAAAATTAAAAAAATAAAATTGCTATAGACAAAAATATATAGCTATCCTTCCCTTCATCTCTAGTGTCTTTGTGCCTGGCTTATAATGGATGGTCGGGAAATGTATACAGAAGGCATGGACAAATAGATGAAAAAATCTAGTATAGCACATAGTTTTTATTTATTTAGGATAACTGGAGCTGAGGGGTGCAAAGGAGAAAGGAAATTAAACCTCATGATAAGGAAAACCAAAAAGTAGATCATAAGAATCTGGATTGCCATCCATATTTCATGATTGAAGGTGAGTGACATGTTCTCATGGTGTCAGAAAAAACAGCCAAAAAAAAAAAAAAAAGTGCCAGATTCATTCACATTCAAATGCAAGGTCTGCCATTTGCTATTTTTGTGGCTAAGTACTCAAATTTCCTGAGGCTATGTTTACTCATCTAGGTAACATATTAGAGAAAATAATACCTATCTCACCAGTTTATTCACATTGTCAAAGTCACACATGGAAAAGGTGATAACAGCTAGACATAATGTACAAAGATAAATGTTTCACTTTAAATTAGTGCTTTATTTCAAATGAATATTAGCCATTCAAATAATGGACTGACTTCATTAAAAAGTACACACTGAATTAAGTCCATTTTAAAAGGAGTCATAAAAGAGTAAAAAAATCCTACCATAGGGGAGCCTAGGTGGCTCAGTCAATTAAGCATCTAACTATTGACTTCAGCTAGGGTCATGATCTTGGGGTTCTGAAATTAAGCCCTGCATCTGACTTGCACTCAGTGGGGAATCTGCTTGAGATTCTCTCTCTCCCTGTGCCTCTCCCCCTGCTCACATGCTCTCTTTCCAAAATAAATAAATAAATCTAAAAAGGAAAAGAATTCCTGCTCTAATTACTATCAATGGCAAATGAGAATGTGTTTAGTGTCACCCTGGAATGGTCTGAGGCATGATTCAGGAAGGTAATGTCTTCCTCATTCATCTTACAGCAATCTAAGCACGGCCCATTTTATGGAGCAGGAAGGGGAGGGCACCATAACCAATATTCTATGGACCTGAATTCTAGTTCTGAATGAAACCAAACACAAGCCCTACTGTAAGTCACTTAAATTCTCCATTTTCATGCTTACCTATATTAGATTCATTGCATCATGAATCATCTTAAAGGAATATGTGGAGCTTAAATAAGAATTTATTCAGTGTGGATAAACTTTAGAAGCCTGAGGTAGTACATAAATCTACAGGTGT
>ML108085.1:0-34492 GCA_003697995.1 Taxidea taxus jeffersonii
AGATTGGGAGGCAGGGGAGGAGAACATGCAAGAGTTTTCCCCAAAGAGAAACTCAGCCAAAAGGGAAGATGTCTTCTAGAGACCTCAGTGCTGACACAGCCTGGCCTGTGCCTGGCCCCTGACCCACCGTGACAGCCCCTTTGCTCACCTCTCCTTTTCGCTGCTGCAGAGGAAGGTGCCAAAAGGGGAGGCATAGGCGTGCTCAAACAGGGCCAACAGCAGCCCCTCCCCAAACTCCAGCGACAGCGGGAACTGGCGGCCCAGCTGCCACACGCAGTCCAGGAAGAGGAGGAAGGTGGGTGCCTCGTGCTTGGGGCGGGCATAGGAGAAGGCCGAGTGGGCACAGCGCAGCTGGAAGGGGTGGCCGGCCTGGGGAGGGGGCAGAGCGATGGGCACAAGGAAGCAGGGTCTCTGGATGGAGGGGCGGGGCTGGGGCTGAGCGGCTACTTACCTGGATCCACTCACGCTCCACCAGCTCCTGGAATCCAGTCATGGTCCGGCTCAAGGGGTCCAGAATGAGTTGGGTCAGCGAAGTCACCAGCAGGGTGCTGTCCGTGCCTTCAGCCCCATGCACCAGGACGCAGGCCTCTTCCCTGTGGGCCAGGGCTGTTAACAGGGGCCAGTCCTTCCTAGCCTGGGGTGGCCAGGTCAGGAGTCAAATGGACCCATTTCCAGGCTGTCTGTGCTTACTGTGCCCAGGGGTTGAGGGCCTTGCTGTCTGCCCTGTTCTCGGCCTTGCGGCAGGGGGCTTACCTCTCCATGCTCCGGGCTGCTAGGCAGGCGGTGCTCAGGGCCTTTTTCACATGTGCCAGCCAGCGGCAGGCCTCTAGTCGACTGAGCCAGCCACCCATGCTTTGCTCCAGGTCCCCGCAGGCTTCCACCAGGTGCACAAAACTCTCCTGTAGGGGCCGTCCCCTATACAAGTGGGAATCTGGTCATTCCAACCCCAACCAAACTCTGGTGAGCACAGGCTGGGAACAAGTGCTCCAGACCAATGAGGCAGACAAAGAGCCCTCAGAGGAACCCATCTGACAAGAGGGACACAGGACCCTTTGGGGAGCCCACCCAATCTCATGGAAATGATTCCATATCTCAGAGGACTCCCCAATCTGATGGAGAAGACCCCAGACCCCTTGGGGGAGACCTGGTCTGTTGGGGGAGACCTGGGGAGCGGTCACACAACCCTCTGGGGAAACAATACCCTGGGAACCCCCAGTCTGATGGAAGCATCCCAGTACCATTGTAGCCCAGTATGATAGGAGCAACACGGTAGTCCCTGGGGAGTCCCAGTCTGACAAGAGAAACACAAACCTCTTAGAATTCTGGTCCCTGTTCCTGCTTCCCAGGAACTGCTCAGCTCAAGATCACCAATGTGACCTCCTGCCCAAAAATCTCATGGAGACTTTTCCAGGCTTGTGTAAAAGCCTGCAATGGCTCCCCCCCCCCCCCCCCCCCCCCCCCCCCCTTGGATAAAATCTAAGCCCATAGTCATGGCCCTCCCCACCCTTTTTTTGGTCCCTGTCGCCCCTTTAGCCCCATCTCTCTCTGCCTCTACCCCACACTCTACATGTCCACCATTCCGAAGTGCCTGCAGCTCCCCGAACAGGACAAATGACCCAAAACTTGGCTCCTGTGCACTGGCCGTTCCTTCCACCTGGACTGTCCTTTTGCTCTCTGGCCCCTCCTCCTCTTCCAGCTGTCAGCAAAGGCCTCCAGTTCTCAGGGAAACTTTTGTTGCACTCCCTACACACAGGAGAGGGGCACCAGCTCTGTCACACCAAACCCTAACTGCCCTAGTACTGCTAATCCTGCAACCAGGCCTGGGCTGCCCTCCGTCTCCGCCTCTGGGATCAGTTAATGTTGGTTGAATAAAGGAATAAACAGTTTTGTATTCCACTCTCCTCGAAGCACAGAAATTCCCTGAGGACCTGCTCTTGGTATTACCATGGCCTGGATAGACACAGCTGTGCAGGTAGAGCTACAGGGGAGGGCTGGGACCCCTGGGGAGCTGAGGTGTGTGTGTGTGTGTGTGTGTGTGTGTGTGTGTGTGTGTGGTGAGGCTGTTCCTGGAAGACAAAGACAAATGTCAGTTTAATGTAAAGAGACACTTTTTCTTTCCAGGCAGAGTTCAGGTGCCTAGAGAGGAATATGGGCTCTGTCAGTGGGGGGTGTGCAAGTGGGGATGCTCACCAGATAGGATGGCTACCCAGAAATGCCTAACAGTCCCCAAGGTTCCTGGAAGCCACTCCCCTTCTCCTACTGCCTCCCCACTACACACGTATCCCTGAAGAGACCCGTAGGAGAGCGCCCAGGAGAGGACAGAAAGACCTCTCACCTCTCCAGGGGCCGGTGCAGCCGTTTCCAGCCAGGGTAGGCGGCTTTGGCCTCGGTGCCGCCACCTGTCACACGGGCCTGTTTGGCGGCCTGAGCGGAGCGCGTGTCCAGGATGAAGCCCGGGGCCCCAGGGCGAGCTCCCGCCAGCACGGCTCGCAGCAGCTCCTCGTCCTCAGCGCAGCGCCTTTTCTGGGGACCAGTCAGGGGCTGGCTGGAACGTAGCAGCACCTGCGGATGCGCACTCCACTCCAGAAGCCATACACACCCAGCGCCCGCCCGGGGACTTCGCTCAGGGAGCCGCTAGGGAAGGTCTACATACTAAGCTGGCAGGGGCGGGCTGGAGGGCAGGGTTCCTATCCGCGGAACTCACAAGGCTCGGGCCCGGGCTTGGGTGGAGTGTAGCCAAAGGGGAAAGGGACCCTAAGAGTAGACAGTGGGCGGGTCCAGAGTTGACAAAGACCCGACTAGATTCCAGGGACCCGAACGGCCGGGGGCAGGGCCCAGATTGGCGAGACTCGGCAGCCGGGGAGAGGGGCGGGGTCGGAGTCCAGGGAGGGTGGGCGGAACGGAGGGGGCGGGGCCCGTTGGGGGGAGGATGGAGCGCGGCCACAAAGGGCAGGAGCCTGGGCTGCAGGCGCGCGGCGAATTGGACCCGCCGGTGCAGAAAAGGGCCAAGAAGGGCCGCAGTTGTTCCTCGTGGCGGAGTCTGGGGAGGGGCGGGCTCACGGTTCCTCTGGGAGCGTGGTGGTAGCTGAGCACAGGGAAGCGGCCTCCCTGGCGGAAGCGGGCGCAGCGCGCCAGGGCATCGTCGGCTACAGCGCGAGGCACGATCACCGCGCGGGGGTAACTGGGGCACAAGCTGAAGTCCTCGTTCACCTCGCTCAGCCTCCACGCGTTGGTCTGCGGTGCAGGCAGAGGGGAAGGCCGGGTTAGGGCACTCCGTGAGCGCCCGGACCTCACGCCCCTTCCAGGGTCGGCGCTAGCACGACCGCGGGCCCCCACGACCGCACCCACCTCGCGAGCTACTCGCTTGTAGTAGCGTTCGGGTGGGTGGAAGTGCCAGGCGTCGCCCAATCTCAAGCCCTTGGGACGGTAGAAGAACGGAAAGGAAGTGATGACTGATTCCAAGGACGACAGCGCCTGGGGGAGGAAGTCGGGGGATCTGGGCAAAGTCGGAAACGTCTCACTCGCGCCCTCCTAGCCCCTTCGCTCCGCAGCTCCCTCCTCTGCGCGTACTCCAGACCACCCTGCATCCCTTGCTGTTAGCTGTGTGCCAGGATGACACCGGATGCTGAGTCTCCTTGCGCAGTAGCCCGTTTCCTCCCGTCATTACGAAATAGGGATAGCTTAAGGGCTTCGGGAGCACCGTTGGCGCACCTCGATGGAACGGGCGATGTCCAGCGTGGCTTCCACGCCCTCTATGTCCAGCTGCAACACTCGCAGGTCCTTACAGCGCAGTGTGATGGTGCCGGAGTCACCGCAGACCCTGGGGATGGACGGGCTTCGGCTTAGACTCCCCCGCCCCCCACGAGGGGAGGAGAAACGAGTTTATTAGGATTGGACGATACGCAAAGGGTCACCAGTTCCAACTGCGCTTGCCCTTCCCCCTCCTCTACCGAGCCCTGAGCTTCGCAACTACGGGGACGCCCCCGCCACGTCTCACCGCTTCTCGATGGAGTCTACACTACGCAACAGCAGAAGCCACAGGTCTGAAGTCCCCTGAGGCCCTGGCGACAGCAGCAGGTGGTGGCCGGTGACGCATAGCGTGCCACGCAGTGGGGGCGCCTCCGGACCCCGCAGCAGCCTGGCTTGGGCCCGGCCGGTGCGGATCAGTTCCGAGAACTCCATTCCGCCTGTGGTGGGCCTGGGGCCCAGCAGAAGGACGGACTCCAGGAGCGTCAGGCGGGGCGAGCGAGGGCTGGGAAAGGGACAGGAACTGGCGGGGCAGCTGGCGTCGCCGGCAGGACAGCTGTTAAGGAGGCCTCTTGGAAGAAGGGATCGAACAGTTTCACAGGAATTTCCCCCTCCTGCTGCCAGCACCTCTGAGCGAGGACCCCGGCCAGACCCTGTTGAGGAAAACTCAATTTCATCCATCTGTGAAATGGGGAGAATAATCTTGCTTAAAGCCCTTTACCTCGCGCCTCGGTCTCAGGTGGCACTCAACATTTTTTTTTAACCTAGGTGCCTTCACTCTCGCTGACTTAAAAAAGAAATATTACCATTTCTTCTTTTGTACCCTGGTGGAAAGGGTGGAAAGGGTGGGCGTGAAACTGGGAACTGTCTGCTTCCTCCCCCTACAGCTGAGACTGGGTGGGGGAAATCCCTTAGTCCACCTTAAATGCAAGCAGCTGTGTAGCTGGCGCCCCTCCCCCACCACAGCTGGAAGTCCCTGCCTGAGGGCGCCCTCTATGGGGGCTGCTTCTGGCTTAGTCCTGCCCTGGGAAGCCCCGTCTTCTATCACTCCATCCTTCAACCAAATATTAATTGCCCACACATGGAGCTGGGCCCTGTATTTGGTGAGGGGACCCAAGGAAGACTGAGGAAGCTTCTGTCCATTAGGATTTTCAGGCTGGCAAGACACACACCTAAGCTGGTAAACCACAAAAGGTGAAAGGATTTACTGGAGGACCCATCCATCCATCTATGCATCCATTCAATTATTCTTTCATTTTTAAAAAATTCTTTCATTCCTTAAACACTGATGCCTACACTGTGTTAAGCGGTGATTACTAAGAAGAATAAGACCAACACCTGCCTTCAAAGGGCGTTTTGGTCCACTAGGTTGCAGGCTTGCATGTGTGTGTGTGTGCGTGTGTGTGTCTACGTGCACATGCATGTATGCAAAACCCTTCTTTTAAAAAACACACACACACACAAAGAAAAGAAATCATAGGTGGACACCCATAATAGAAACATAAAATCCGAATGAGCTGTGAAAGTAGCCAGACATAAAGGAGTACAAATTGTAAAATTCCAGACCAGCTGGGATGGGAATTCGTTAGAAATGCAAATTATCAGCCCCACCCCCACGTATCACCTTAAACACATTTTCCAGGAGATTCCCATGCACACTAAAGTTTGGGAACCGTTGGAAAGTACACAAAAAGGCAAAACTAATCGCTGCTGTCATCCTGGATGCTGGGAATGTTCCATGTTCCATCTGGTTGCTGGATAAGCAAGTAGGCTTAGTTCGGAAGAATTCAGCAAGGCATGTCATTATTTATGATGTGCGAAGTTTTCTGTGTATCTGTTATATTTCAATACAGAGTTTAAAAAAGGGAAGAGCTCTGGTTGAAGCTCTGGGAAGGGCAGGGAGAGGGAGGGTCTAGGAGCCCATCTACAGCTCTGCCTTTAACCCATATGCAGTCCTTGAGGGACTTCCAAGGGAACCTAAGGTCCTTAGAGGACAGCTTGAAATCACTGATGTGTCCCAACAGAGAGTTAGCGAGTTGTCCAAACGTCATGAGGACAGAGGGCAGCTCATCAACCTTCTATCCACTCTCCACCCCCTCTTAACTTGGGTCTTGGGAAGAAGGCCAAGACTCTAGTGTGGATGATGCCTTTCTCATCCTGGAGCAACTTCCTTTCTGGGAACTGGGTGTCTCCTTTTGGGCAAAGACAATAAAATTCATCCAAGGGGCCGGAGAAGCAAGACTCCTCCTGCCCCCATCCGGATGGCATCACGTGGCTCCCGGGTTAGCAGGCCAGGAAAATCCCAGCCCTTGCACAGTCGGCCTCATATACCTCTCTATTCACCTACCCTGGCACACTCAGCTTCCCTGACCCACCTTGAACCGTCCCCATCACATACTCCCTGGCACGGTTCTGTTCCCTCAGCTCCCGCCGCCACCCCCCAGCTGTACTGCCAGCCTTTCCTGGAGCTGTAGCCTTGCCCCGCCACTCACCCCAAACCCACCATGTCCCTGGGGCCACTGAAGTTCCAGGCAGTAGGTGAAGAAACTGAAGAGGACGAGAAGGAAGAGAGCCTGGACTCTGTCAAGGCTCTGACGGCCAAGCTGCAGCTGCAGACCCGGCGGCCCTCGTACCTGGAGTGGACAACCCGGGTCCAGAGCCAGGCATGGCGCAGGGCCCAAACCGGACCTGGGCTGGGGGGCTCCGGTGCCCTCTGCGGCTTTGATTCAATGGATTCTGCCCTTGAGTGGCTCCGACGGGAGCTGGTGAGTCGGATGGGGTGGGCAGTCATCCTTGGGACCCAGGAATCGTGGGCGTGGGGAAGGGACAAGGACAGACTTCACCTCCAGCAACCGCCTTACTCCTGTGGCTCTGTCCCGGGGCTGAGGAGCCACGAAAGGACTTGTCCAGTGATTTATTCGGGGAGACTTGCTGAAGCAGGGTTCCATCCAATCTACCTACTGCCGACTACTCCTGTGGCTCTGGGGACAGATCCCTGCCCTTTGGGGGCATGGCCTCCCCTACCCTGGGAATTGCTATACCTCCAAGATGCAGTGAAGGACAAAATGAGGCACTGACCACACTGCAGGCAGAAGCTGAGGAGGCCAGCATTATGCAGGTGACTCTTAACCCCATATGTGCCAACAAAAAGATGTCTAGCCTCTAAATTGGAGACTGCGGTTTAGTTGATCTGGGGTGAGGCCCCCAGGCACCTGTATTTGTCTAACAATCGCTCCTTAGTTTTAGAGCAGGATCTGACCGACGGGGAGGGATCAAGCTGGGGCGAGAGGGGTTGGGGAGGACAAAGCCTGTGCAAAGACCCAGGGTATTGACAGGAAGGGAAGACTGACGCGAGCAGCTGAGGACCGGTCCAGCGGTCTCACGCCCCCTCTCGGCCGCAGCGGGAGATGCAGGCTCAGGACCAGCAGCTGGCCGGGCAGCTGCTTCGGCTGCGGGCCCAGCTGCACCGGCTGAAGGTGGACCAAGCCTGTCACCTGCACCGAGAGCTGCTGGATGAGGCAGAACTGGAGCTGGAGCTGGAGCCGGGGGCCGGCCTCGCCTTGGCCCCGCCGCTGCGGCACCTCGGCCTCACGCGCATGAACATCAGTGCCCGGCGCTTCACCCTCTGCTGAGGGGCACCTGCGGGCCTCCTGAGACCTCAAAGGCCCCAGCACCTGGCAATGGGTGGTGGGAGGGTTGGGGGGCTGTCACTCCGTTGGGAGCATAAAGCCCCAGCATCCTGTCACCCCTGCTGCCCTAGCTTGGGGAGGGGTGGTTGGAGGAAGGGGAGAAGATCACAGACCCCCAGGCTCTTCAATAAAGGCCCTCTGTGCTTCCCATCAAGGTCTCCACAGTCATTTACTCTGGCCCAAGGTCTCTGTGTGCTTGTCGTCTGTAGCTGGGGCCAGGGCTTCCACTACAGGAGAGAAGGCTGGGCTGGGGGTCGAGGCGAACAGATGGATCTTATCTCTCTCCCAGCTCCAGCTCTGTCTCCCTCTTTTAGCAAGTTCAGAACTGGGCAAGAACTTGAAGTCCTGAATCACCCCTACGGAAGGTGACAGGTCCACGGGCAGCTGAAGAATGCAGGACCCAGAAGACCTGGGTTCCAAGCCAGATCCACTGCACATTTCTTTTCTTTTTTCTTTTTTTAAAAAAGACTTTATTTCTTTACTTGAGAGTCAGAGAGAGAGAGAGAGAAAGAGAAAGCACGAGCAGGGTGAGAGGCCAAGGGAGAAGCAGATGCCCCCTGAGCAGGGAGCTGGATGTGGGGGTCGATCCCAGCATGCTGGGATCACGGCCCCAGCTGAAGGCAGCCAGGTTCACCGAGTCACCCCGGCACCCCTCCACCGCGCATTTCCACCAGACCTTGAGGACACCCCTCAAGCCCGAAGCTGTTTGTTTACCTCTCAACTGAAAATACTACAATGCTACTTCTACTCCACAGTAGTCGGGGATGTCTTAAATAAGGCAACACTCAAAACTGGGCAGCCTGGGTGGCTCAGTCAGCGTCTGCCTTCAGCTCCAGTCATGATCCCAGTGTCCTGGGATCGAACCCTGCATCAGGCTCCCTGCTCAGCGGGGAGCCTGCTTCTCCCTCTGCCTGCTGCTCCCCCTGCTTGTGCTCTCTTTCATGTTTTCTCTCTCTCTGACAAATACATTGAAAAAAAAAAAACTTAAAAACAAACACTCAAAACCCATGAACTCTTTCTTGCTTATCCTTGCCATCACCAGTGGTATTAGTATTGTTGTGTGGAGGCCCAGAGATGGACCTTGCTAGGGCTCTGGGTCACTCTGTGGGTTTTTAAACCCTGTACCTCCTCAGCCTTTGTTTCTGTAGTACCGGCTTTGTCTGACTTTCCAGCTCGGGCTTCCTCTTCCCTCCACCCATTTCCTGTCTCCCCCTTCCCTCTGCAGCTGAGGTACACAGAGCATCAGCTTCCCCCTCACAAACCCCAACAATGCTCTGTGGGCTCCCCTCCCCCAGCCTGCTCACTAAGTGTAAGCTCCAGTGGTGGGGACTGTGACACATTTATACTTTCCTGGGGTGGGGAGGAGGCAGGGGGTGGGGGCAGGCCCAGCTCTGGTGCCTCATAGAGCCACGCAGCGTTCCTCATAACACTGGTGACCTGGCACCTGGTCTATGATGGCGCCACCCCGTCAGCCTGGTCCCAGGGGAAAGGAAGATTCTTGGCCTGCTTGCTGCCTGTGACAAGGTTCCTGTCTCCTGTCTCCTGCCTCTGACAGAAAGTCCTGCCAGTCAGCTGCCTGCGCCTGGGTGCCGGGGCAGGAGTGTTTGTGTGTCTCCCACCTGTTGCAGGAGATGATGGCAGGCCCGACACTTCTAGCAGGGGCTGTGGCTTGCCTCTCCCTGAATGAGAAGTCTCGCCCTGATGAGTGGGTGTTTTTTTTTTTAAAGATTTTATTTATTTATTTGACAGACAGAGATCACAAGTAGGCAGAGAGGCAGGCAGAGAGAGAGAGAGAGAGGAGGAAGCTGAGCAGAGAGCCCGATGCGGGGCTTCATCCCAGAACCCTGGGATCATGACCAGAGCTGAAGGCAGAGGCTTTAACCCACTGAGCCACCCAGGCACCCCGAGTGGGTGTTTTTTGCCCTGTCTTTTGCCCACAACAGGGGCTGTTACTCGGTTGTCTTGAAGCCACAGTGTTGTCCTGCCTGCTTCCTTAAATAGCTTGCTGTCCAGCATTCTGTCTCTCAGAAGGGTGTTAGCTACCCTCTGACTCTTGCCCTGAGATGACATGACTATCGCTGGGCAGGCGTCCTAGACTGACCTCTGACTCTACCATGGGGTGTTCAGCTCCCCAGCTGATTAGCAGAGATAGTGTTCTCTCCTCTGACTCTGGAGTGGGGTTACCTTTGCCCCCTCTAGACTGTGATGAGAGGGTCACTCCGCTTTCAGACTGTGACAGCATTGCCACTTGCCTGCTTGCCCCTTGCTCACTGGGGTATAAAGGCTCCCCTTGAATCTCTTCTCCAGGTGCACCCTGGGGGACAGGAGGGAGGATCCATCAAAGATCCTCTCAAAAAAAGATCCTCTCTTCAGTTCCAAGTGCCACCCTGAGGGTGGCCTGGAGATCTCTAGGACCCCCCTCCCCAAGGGTCTGATGAGTGGGGGGCTATGGGAGCAGGAAGCTTGGGGTGATGGAGGCTTGTGGTTGGGCTGCTGGGGCCCAGTTGGCTGCGGAGCCCTCAGGAGGAGGCAGGAAGTCACGGTGGGACGTGGGCGGGCTAAGACAGGCGGTGGCTACCTCAGCGAAGGGAGCTGAAGCTGTGTGTGAGCTGCCAGGCTAGGCCAGGAGGACCATGTGAATGGGGCCAGGGGCTCCTGGGCTGGGCAGGTAAGGAGTCCTGGGAACAGGGGTCTAGGGACTGTGGTGGGGGGCCTGACAGTGGGGGCTGCATCCAGGCATGGTGCTGGGCCCCTGGGTATTCAGCAGTCCTACAGGCTGGGGGAGAGAAAAGTCTTGCTGGAGGCCAGGTGGGTGGCAGGCAGTGCAGCTGGTAAGAAGTAGCCTTACCTGCGTGGCCGTTGGCTCTCGCCCCTGCCACACTGTCTGCCACTGGTCCCTACCTCACTGGGAGCCTTTTCTGGGAGATCCAGCACATGGACTGTTACGTATGAAAAAAACCTTCAGAAATCCCCAAGTCCAGGGGCACTGCCTTCAGCTCAGCTCATGATCTCAGGGTCCTGGGATCAAGCTCCACATTGGGCTCTCTGCTCAGCGGAGAGTCTGCTTCTCCCTCCCTCTCCCTCTGCTTCTGCCCTCCCTCCTAACCTCACTCGTGCTCTTGCTCTCTTCCTCTCTCAAATAAATACACAAATAAAACCTTTAAAAAAAAATCACCAAGTCCAGTCCCTGATCCCATGATGGATGAGCTTCCTGAAGCCCAGAGAGGTCAAGCCCTCCCTCCCCGCTGTCATTCAGCAAGGCAGTGGCAGAGCCAGTCCCTGGGAGAAGGTGATGGTCTAGGCTCAGACTCCCCCACCCCAATTGGTGGGGCAGGATGATGGTCAGGCTTGAGTTGGGGACCCAGGAATCCTAGTGATTGCTGGGGCAGACCCCAGTGACAAGAATCTTCTAGGAGAGAGAGAGAGAGAGATTGAGAGAGAGAGAGTAATCACCCAGAACATCCGGAGGGACACGTGAGACGTGATTTTAGCCTCAGTGACCAGCGGTGCTGGAGAGGCAGAAGTGTCTTCTGTTGCAAGCGGACGGATGTGTGAGGGCGTGTTTGTTACCTGGGCTGGGGCCTCCAGGGCGGAAGTATCTGGCCGGAGGCTGGAAAGTTGAAGGACAGAGAATGGAAAGGGCAGGGCAGAGGAAGGGCTGTTTTTAACCGAGACAGGGGTGCAGTTGTCCCTGGGTGAGGGACAACTGCCCTTCCATCGGGAAAGTTGCCATTCGTGCCCCTGCCAAGTATCAGAGGGGGCCACTTGGTTCCTCCGGCTTCGCCTACACCCCCCAAAACTGTATGCGTCAGACCAGCTGGTCTTGCTGATCGCTGCTTCAAACCCTAGGAAGGCAGAGGCCCAGGAAGGCATAGTCGGCTACCTGCCCACCCCCGCACTTTCTTCTGAGCCACCAGTTCATGGGGGGGGGGGGGCGTCCCCACGTGAGCCAGACTTTCCAGGTTTCCCTTCCCTTCCCCTCCGCCATTGGAGGTTTTCCTGACACGTAGTTTCCACCCAGTCAGCATGCCCAAGCCTTTCTCTTGACCCCAGATCCAAGGCCCGCAGCCTTTCGTAGGGGCCAGAGAACACATTGGCTCTCCATGTGCTTGGGGTTGGGGTGGGCGGGCTCCTCAGCACCCTGGACCTGCATCCCTCTCCTCTGGCATGTGCTGACAGTTGACTCAGGGTCCCTTGCCCTCATGGCTCAGGGACGGAGGTTCTCCTCAAAGGGTAAAGGGCCAAGTGTTGGGGCAAGAGAATGAGGCAAGGTTCTCAGAGAACAGAGGACTTCCTTCTGGTGATCCGGAAGGCTCACAGATCTGACTGGAAGTCAACATAGTTCTGAGAAGGACAAAGGCCCATTTTGGAAAGCATTTACAACATGAGCCAAGGTCACCATCCCTGGTTTCTGTTTCTTGGGTACCATGAAGACAGAACAAGACCAAAGGCCAGAGTGTCAATGGATATTGTGTAGTGCAGAGAACACGGGTTTCAGGGTCAGGCTGACCCAGGTACAATTCCGGTTCTGCCATTTCCTTGAATGGTATTGACTTTACCTCCCCAGACTCCAAACTCTATGAAGAGGCAGTAATAAATCTCTCCCTTGCAGATTGCATGGGGGGACTTGGGTTGTGCACCGGGTCGTACCTAATGCATACTAGGTCCTTAACAGAGGTTAGGCAGCCCCTCCTCCTATAAATGGTGCACCAAAGGGGAAGGCTGTTCACACCCAGAATTACCCGTACTCAGCACCTTGACCGGCCAGCGTCCCACTCTCAGCACTTTGGCCAGCCAGCATATCGCTCATCCCCTCACACTTGTGGTGTGGTTTTGCAAATGAGCTTGTTTCCTGTATATAGTGGGTGTGAGAATTCTAGGCTGAGCCACAGGGTCTGCCTTACAGGAGAGTAACACACACACACACACACACACACACACACACACACACACACACCCTATCCCAAACACCAGACTTATCATCAGAAAATGTCTGTGTGCAGGTATGGACAGAGGTAGAGACAGGGTCTACACACACAACACACACTATATCTTACGAATCCAGAGCCCAGGGGTGTGTATGGATTCACCTACAACTCCAACTTGGCCTTGAAGTCACCAACTTCAAGGCCAAGCTCAGTTCAGTGAAAGCAATGCTGAGGGGAGCTGGGGGTGGGGATGGGTTAGGGGCAGGCAGGACCAAGATACCATCGGGGGACGTGGCTTCCAAGAGCAAACTTCGGCCTTGGCCTGAGCGTAGCTGGTGCTTCATTTCCAATGCTTGTTCTAGAGAACACCAGTTCCATGAGGCATCTGGAAAGAGAACGGTTCTGGGGCCGAACCAACATGGCCTCTGCTCCAGACTCGCCCATATTAATTTCCTGGTCAATGTCAGCAGGTTAGCACTTTGAAAATTCCCCCCAGAGAACGGGCCTGACGATTCTGTCTCACTCGGCATTTCCCAAACTTCTTTGGTCACCGAAGCCTTTTTTCCTGGATGACCCATTCATTGCACGCCTACCTTTCCTGAGACAAGGCGAGGAATGGAAGGGTAAGCTACGCAGTGACTCCTCCACAAACCATCCTGTCTCTTGGCAGAGTTTCTGCGTTGGTGGTGGCTTGTTGTTTTTTGTTTTTCAACTACAAAATTAGCACATGACTGTCATTAAAAATTCAAACAGCACGGAGGCATAAAAAGAAGTATAAGAAACACAGCCCACTCCAGTCTCACTTCTGGGATATGTTCACTGCGAACAATTTGGTGAGCATCCTTCCAGATTTTCCTAGGGACGGCGGCTGCAAAGTGTAGGAGTTAGGAGCCCCGTGTCTGGGGGCAGAGAGATGGGGTTCAGCTCGCTGCTCCACCACTTCTTTGTTTGTTATGAGGCCTCAGACAAATCACTTCCCCCTGTTTGGGCCTCAGTTTTTGCATGTGTAAAATGGGGATAATAATAGCCTTTGCGTCCTAGGATTATTATGAGAATGACATGAAAACATGCAAATAAAAGCTTGGCCCAGAACCTGGCTGCCAAGAATCCCCAAATATACACATTTGAATGCAAATAGGCTTCTATGCTACATTTTGTTCTGTAGCTTCCTCGCTATTTTTTTTGTTTTTTGGGGGGTTTTTTTGGCTTGTCATCTTATATCCAGGATGTCTTTCCATGTCAGTACATGGAGATCGACCTTATTTTTTAGTGATTTTAGCTTAATGTCAACCTGGTAAATGGGCAGCTGCGGCGATTTTGCACTGCTCCTTCCTGACAAGTACTGCTGTTTTGTGTTCCCAGTGTTGTGAGTCACAGAGATTACTAGTCACTGAGCTGACAGACTCATGGCCCCTGGTGAAAATGGAGGGACCTGCCAAAAGAGGTCAGGGCCAGGGGTGCCTGGGTGGCTCAGTTGTTAAGCATCTGCGCTCAGGTCATGATCCCAGGGTCCTGGGATCGAGCCCCGCATTAGGCTCCCCGGTCGGCGGGAAGCCTGCTTCTTCCTCTCCCACTCCCCAGGCTTATGTTCTGTCCCTCTCTGTCAAATAAATAAAATCTTAAAAAAAAAAAAAAGAGGTCAGGGTCAAATGAACAGGAATATAGAGGTGCCCGTTAAATTTTTGTCAGTAGTCTGGCCTGTTAGGAAAATGGTGTCTCCTCTAACTCACCAACAGAGGTCTAAACCCAAAGGTCTGTCTCACATTGCAGCAAGTCCCAAAACACGGCCTGTACACCTCTAATGTGGAGTGATTTTAGGGGGTAACGAATGTGAATTTACATATGACATTATGCGCTTGTTTTAATGGATCCTGATTTCTATCTCTGGCTGGTGATACTGGTTTTCCATTTAGGGTAGCGAAGTTTCCATTTTAGGTAAACGTATTAAAGGCGAAAAGGTGGTCTGTGAAAGTGCCCCAAATCACAAAGGAGAATGAAAATGATTGATAACGGCTAATGTTAACATTTAGACTGGAAAATGTTTAAGGCTGGTGCAGGGAAATGCTCATGCCAGCCTCAAATAGCAATTAGTGTTGACCTTTAAACAACAGTGGGTTCACGCTTTGACCGCACGTAGTCAAAAATCCACCTACAACCTTTGACCGCCCAAAAACTTAGCGACCGTTGACCCTTGAATAATGTGAGGGTGTAGGGGTGCTGATTACCAGTGCAGGCAAAAATCCATGTGTAACTTTGGTTCCCAAAAACGCTTTACTAATAGGGTACTGTTGACCAGAGCCTTACTGATACCGTAAATAGTTGGGTAACAGATAATTTGTATATTACATGTCTTATATACTGTATTCTTAAAGTAAGCAAGAGAAGAGAAAATGTTATTAAGAAAATCATAAGCGGGGTGCCTGGGTGGCTCAGTGGGTTAAAGCCTCTGCCTTAGGCTCAGGTCATGATCTCAGGGTCCCGGGACTGAGCCCCACATCGGGCTCTCTGCTCGGTGGGGAGCCCGCTTCCCTCTCTGTCTCTGTCTGCCTCTCTGCCTACTTGTGATCTCTCTCTCTGTCAAAAAAAAAAAATCTTAAAGAAAATCATAAGGAAGGGGCGCCTGGGTGGCTCAGTTGGTTAGGCACCTGCCATAGGCTCAGGTCATGATCCCAGCGTCCTGGGATGGAGTCCTGTATTAGGCTCTCTGCACAGTGGGGAGTCTGCTTCTCCCTCTCCCTCTGCTCTTCCCCCTGACTTGTTCTTTCTTTCTCTTGCCCTCTTTAAATGAATAAATAAAATCTTTTTTTTTTAAAAGATTTTATTTATTCACTTGACAGACAGAGATCACAAGTAGGCAGAGAGAGAGGAGGAAGCAAGCTCCCCGCGGAGCAGAGAGCCCGATGCGGGACTCGATCCCAGGACCCTGGGATCATGACCTGAGCTGAAGGCAGAGGCTTTAACCCACTGAGCCACCCAGGCGCCCCTAAATAAAATCTTCTAAAAAATGTTTAAATTAGAAAAAGAAATCATAAGGAAGATGGAACACCTGGCTGACTCAGTCAGGAGAGCACGTGCTTCTTGATCTCAGGGTTGTAGGTTTGAGCCCCATGTTGGGTACAGAGATTACTTGAAAAGAAGATCTTAAAAAAAAAGAAAGAAAAAGAAAATCATAAGGAAGAGAAAATACATTTATAGTACTCTACTTTAAAATATCCACATGTGTGTGGAACCACAAGGCACAAACCCATGTTGTTCAAGGGTCAACGATGTTCTCATTTATTTAGTTCTTGGCAGGTACTGAGCACATGATAAGCAGTTTATGGGATCATCTGTATCTCCCAGGTAATGCTTACAGCAACCCTACCTATAGGTCCCACTTTATTTATTTATTTAAAGATTTTATTTACTTATTTGTCAGAGAGACAGAGAGAGAAGGAGAGAGAGCGAGCACAGTGGGGGGAGCAGGAGGCAGAGGGAGAGGGAGAAGCAGGTTCCCTGCTGAGCATGGAGGCCAATGTGGGGCTCCATCCCAGGACCCCAGGATCATGACCTGAGCTGAAGGCAAACGCTTAACCGACTGAGCCACCCAGGCTGTCTGCCACCCCACACCCCCTCAGAGAGGTTTAGTAACCTGCCCTGAGGCCCTCTGCCAATGAGTGCCTACAGATTGCCATGGATATGGTGAGCTGAGACTCCATGACCAGCAGACTTCCAGAAACTTGAATAAAGCTTCATGACTCACCAAGCTGTAAATAAGGCTCTGTCCATCCTGATAAAACCATTATGTCACAAAATGCACACAGAGGTACACAGGGATCGGACTCACTAAAAAGATTAGAGGTACGTACAAGTTACTGGTTGGAGGGCCTCTACCCAAAATACCAGCTTTAACATCATTGCTCTTTAACCCATACTTCTGGCAATAATGAACTAACAATCAGTTTTACGGTTAAGACACTCAGTTTTGTGAGAATAAATCTACCTTGTTTGCATTGAAGAGAAAGCTTACCTTTTTCTTCTCTATGGTTAAAAGCAGGGGGGGTTATATCACAAAGGAGCATGTGAAAAAGGAGAGAACTCGGGACACAACCCTCTTTTACCCATTAGAAATTATTTATCATGCCCGCCAACCCTGATTCTTGAGTACCATGATGAGGGATCTGTGTGGACCGCCTTCATAGCCAAGGCTCTTCATTGAACATATACAACTTTGGTAACAATCAAATCTTGGCCCAAGTAAAAGGTCAAAAAAATGTTTTAAATGATTCCTGACAGATTTTGCCACAAAGGGGCCCAGCGTACCATAGTGGTTCTGCTGCACGATAGCCTGCCTGCTCTTGGCTAAGAAACCCAGGTTCTTGGCAAGAACCTGGCAACATTATGGACAGAATGTTCGATAAATGAATAGCTTTACAGTTTAAGGGAGGAAAAGTGTTGTTATTGTTTTTAAAGGGGACAAAACACATCCTAGGCCCAGCTAGGTGAGAGAAAGTCTGGAGTTGATAGAAGTGAATGAGTTGGCAAGAGTTGGAACTCATGATGATATCAACGCTAAACAGGTCTGGGTTCAGACGATCCAGGCCAGGAGCTGCGTGTAGCTTGGGATTTTCTATCAGTTCTACCAAGTGAGCAGGGCCACTGCGTGTGTTGGGCGCTATGCTGAGGGGCACCAGGGGGTGGGGGCTGAGATCTAGCCCTCACTCTACTCTCCAAATTTGAAACCCCAGGAAGGGGTGGCTCTTTATAATCGGCACAAAGTGCTCTGTGGGCCATGGGCAGCTCTGAATTTTACCGAGAACAGTACAGACCTTGGTCAGAGGAGGTCTAGATCTTTAACATTCTTGCTATTGACCTTGAATTCCTGAGTTGGAAGAAGAGAATGTCCTGTTTCATTCACCCCAGCATCTGCCTTCGCTGCTTGTTCTGAGAACCCTGGGGATTCTCTGGATCTGTTTTTTTCTTCCTTTTAGACAATGAAACATTTATATATTTCTTAAAAAGACATTTATATATTTATCTGTTTGAGAGAGAGAGAGGGAGAGAGAATGAAAAGGGAGGAGGGGCAGAGGGAAAGGGAGAAGAAGACCCCCTGCTGAGTAGGGAGCCCACCTGCAGGGCTCGATCCCAGGACCCTGGGATCATGACCTGAGCTGACTGAGTCAGAGTCCTAACCAACTAAGCCACCCAGACACCCCTGACAACGTGACATTTATATTAAGCTTTAATTTTGGTTGTCTTTATACTGACCTCATTTGCCAACCTGGTTGGATTGTTTTGGCTACCAGTAATCTTTGTCACACTAAGACGAGAAGGATGGGACACACATTTTATATAAGTAGATGTATCCATCTATGAACCCACAATTACATAGGGACAGGCACAAACTATAAATCCCCCCATTCTGTTACACGGCCGTCTGCACACAAGACCTCAGACAAATGCATGGGCATGCGCACAAAAGCACGAAGCTCGCTGAATCATATGCCTTCATATATACAGACCTGTGTTCACCTGTCCGGTAAATTACATTCAGAAGCATGCAGTCTAGGTGGAAGGAGCATTGTCTTGGAGGAAAAGGCCTCTGTTAACAGCACAATGATCACTAAAGTTTTTTTAGGATTTTGTTTATTTATTGGAGAAAGAACAAGAGCGAGAGAGATCACAGAGAGAGAGGGAGAAGCCGACTTGCTGCTGGGCAGAGAACTTCAATCCCAGGACCTTGAGATCATGACCTGAGCCAAAGGCAGATGCTTAACGGGCTGAGCCACCCAGGCGCCCCATGATCAAGTTTTTGATGAAGAGTGCCGCCCACCTCCCTACCACCACCACCTCCCACTACCCCACCCCTCCCACCCCTGCCTGTGAGACCTGCCTCCCCGCCCCTGTTTCCTCATGACCTCTCAGGATCCTCCACTTCCTTTGGACTTCCCAGGGAGTGAAGAGGAGAGGAGGATACCTTGATAAAGGAGTAGGAAACTGATTTGAGTTTTGCCTCTGCCTAGAGCCCTCATGTGCTCTTGGGAAATTCACATAACCTCTCTGATCCCCCAGCTTCTCCATCTTTAAACCAAGGCTGGTAAATTATACTGGTGCTTCTAAACTCTTGCTTCCCAGACTCCTTGGCCCCTTCCCCTGTTGTACTCCCCACCCTCCTGGGTCATAGATCTCATAATTTTGAAGTTTCTGCCTACTAAACTACTTTGTTTAAGTACTCACTTTCATGTTTTCTTTTATTTATTTATTTGACAGAAAGATCACAAGTAGGCAGAGAGGCAGGCGGGGGGTGGGGGGGGGGCGGAAGCAGGCTCCCCGCCAAGCAGAGAGTCCAATGCAGGGCTTGATCCCAGGACCCTGGGATCATGACCTGAGCCAAAGGCAGAGGCTTAACCCACTTTCATGTTTTCTAATTCAAATTTTAATCAGAGACAATCAGTATGCATTGAAGAAACAGTAACGCAATTTATCAAACTAAGAAACAAATTATAGTACAATTTCCTTTCAGGTTCTTTTTTTTTTTTAAAGATTTTATTTATTTATTTGACAGAGAGAGAGAGATCACAAGTAGGCAGAGATACAGGCAGAGAGAGAGGGGGAAGCAGGCTTCATGCTGAGCAGAGAGCCCAATGCGGGGCTCGATCCTAGGACCCTGAGATCAGGACCTGAGCCAAAGGCAGAGGCTTAAGCCACTGAGCCACCCAGGAGCCCCATTCCTTTCAGGTTTTTAAAAAATACTGAAATAACCTGCAGGCCTCCCAGGAGCCTGGAGCCCCCAGTAGTTGGGAGCCACTCACCAAAATCTTCTCTGGCATTCCCAGATCCTAGGGTCTCATGATGGCTGCCTGGCCCTCCGCGCCACAGCTCACACTTCCGTAGAGGTCAGGATCTGCTCCTGGCAGCTGGAGGACTCCAGGAGCACAAAGCCAGCCACGGAGAAAACACTAGGGGTCAGATTCTCAGAAGAGTTAGAGTTCCTTTTGGCTTAATCAAGACACAGCTTGACTTTTTCCTCATTCTTGGCCCCAGTCTTTAGGAATGTCAGGTCATCTCTGGGAGGCCCAGATTTAGTCCAGGACATAGGTCTTGTCTGCATGCTGTCCTGGACCCTGGCTGTCTCTCTACAGTACAACCAACCTGTGATCTTCATAGGCCCATCTGAAGGTCACAAACAACAGGATGCTCACAGCCTCACTCGATAGCTCAGCTCATTTATGGCTGCTTCCAGATGGTTCTCAGTGCTTCTCTGGAGGCTTTTTCTTCTCATAGTTCCTAGCCATGATAAAATTAGGTGTCAGAAAAGCCATTTGCAGGGACGCCTGGGTGGCTCAGGCAGTTAAGTGTCTGACTCTTGTTTTCAGCTCAGGTCCTGATCTCAGGGTCCTGGGATCGAACCCCACATCAGGCTCTCTGCTCAGCGGGGAGCCTGCTTCCTCCTCCCTTTCTCTCTGCCTGCCTCTCTGCCTACTTGTGATCTCGGTCAAATAAATAAAATCTTTTAAAAAAAGGATTTTATTTATTTTTTTTATTTATTTGTGAGAGAGAGAGAGAGAAAGAGAGCACAAACAGCTCCAATGGCAGGCAGAGGGAGAAGCAGGCTCCCCACTGAGCAAGGAGGCCAATATGGGGCTCGATCCCAGGACCGTGAGATCACGACCTGAACCAAAATCAAGAGTCAGATGCTTATTAACCGACTGAAACACCCAAGCGCCCCATAAATGAAATCTTTTTATTTTAAGCCATTTGCATTCACAGATGAGTGTTTGAGCTGGCTTTCTCAAATGTCTCTTCCCCACAATCCAGGACTCTTAACAGTAGAGGGGAGAGTGAATGTGTACCCTTTTCCTTGAAAGTCTCTTGATTTGGCTTAAAATTCCATGTATCCCATTCCTTGCATTCTCCTCTAATAGATCTATGCTTGTTTAACTATATGACTAAGGTCAGATAACACTCATGTTCTAGGAAGATGTACACCCATGACTTCTGGTACCCATGATGGGTTCTGAGTATCTCAGTTTAAGAAACATGAATTTCTTTTTTTTTTTAAGATTTTATTTATTTATTTGACAGAGATCACAAGTAGGCAGAGAGGCAGGCAGAGAGAGGAGGAAGCAGGCTCCCCGCTGAGTGGAGAGCCCGATGCTGGGCTCGATCCCAGGACCCTGGGATCATGACCTGAGCCAAAGGCAGAGGCTTTAACTCACTGAGCCATCCAGGCGCCCCAAGAAACATGAATTTCTAATAAGGAGGATTATTTACCGATTACATTCTCCCACCCTCCAAAGTAGGTGCTGGGAGGGCAGAATGAGCAGTGGTGAAGTCTTTCTAAGCTCTAAACTAGGCTAACATTTGTGTAAGCTTATGAGAAAGGGATGACAGTCCTCACTGGACAGGAAAGGAAAGTGAAGCTTGGGAAGAACAGTTTCAGCAAAGTCATACAGTAAATGTCAGAACCGGGGTCTGAACTTAGGTTTCTCTGACTCTGAGGCTGTCCTTGAGTCTTTTTTCCTTTTTGAATTGAGATGTAATTGACATGTCTCCTTCAGTCTTGCAACCCCCAAAATCTCCAGTACTCCCTACTTCACTTGGTCCTAGCACGGATCAGCATCTCTAGCTTTGTTCTGTCCCAAATAGGTTGTGTGAGTTTAATCTTTTTAAAAGATTTATTTATTTATTTTTAGGGAGAGTGTGCCTGAGCCAGGGGAGAAGCAGAGGGAGAGAGAGAGAGAATTCTAAGGAGACTCCCCACTGAGTGCAGAGCCCGAGGTTGGGGGGGTGGCCTTGATCTCACAACCCTGAGACCTGAGCTGAAACAAACAGACGCTCAACCAATGGAGACACTCAGGTGTCCCTTGTGAGCTTAATTTTTTTAAGATTTATTTATTTGAGGGGGTGGGAGGGGCTAAGGGAGAGGGAGAGAGAAACTCAAGCAGTCTCTGAGCTGCGTGGGGAGCCCCACAACCCCAAGATCAGACCTGAGCTGAAACCAAGAGTTGGACGTACAACCAATTGTACCACGCAGGTGCTCCTGCATGAGTTTAGTTTTAAGCAGGACTTTTTGGTCATTTGCTCCTCTAAAATCAGAAGTTAGACTTGGTGATGTCTTTCTTTCTTTCTCTCTTTCTTTTCTTTTTTTAAAAAAGTAGCCCCTCCCTCCCTTTTAAAAGATTTTATTTATTTATTTGACAGAGAGAGACACAGGGAGAGAGGGAACACAAGCAGGGGGAGTGGGAGAGGGAGAAGCAGGCTTCCTGCCAAGTAGGGAGCCCTATGCTGGGACTTGATCCCAGGACCCTGGGATCATGACCTGAGCAGAAGACAGATGCTTAACAATTGAGCCACCCAGGCGCCCCAGACTTGGTGATCTCTAAGACCCTGGTAGATGGGAGCCTCTGTGCATGAACCCTCCAGATACCAACATTTATTAATGACAAGTAGTTCTGGGTGCTGGGGTATTCAGGCAAATAACCCCCAGTTTCTGTTCTGAATGAGCCCCCCATCTCATCAAGGGGAGGGAAAGACAGTGGGACTAACACATAAATCCATCTAGTCATGGCATTCAGTGCTAAATGACAACTGTGTCTGAGTAGAGTGTTGACAGAGCAGGGTATTGGGAGGGCTTCAGGGGGGAGGTGATATTTGAGCTAAGCCTTAAAGGTTGAGTTAGTTCAGTAGGCAGACAAGAAAGCATTCACGGTAGGGGAGCCACATGTGCAACGGCATGGAGTAAGAAAATAGTATGAGGTGTTTGGGAAAGACAGGTAGCTCAGAATGAAGGGGTGTGTGTTGTGTGTGTGTGTGTGCGTATAGGATAGTGTGGAGGTGGATTTGATCTTGATACTAAAGCGCCATGGGGGAGCACCTAGGTGGCTCCATTGGTCGAGCGTCTGGCTCTCGGTTTTGGCTCCAGTGGTGATCTCAGGATCGTGGCATTGAACCCTCTTGGGCTCTGAGCTTGGCAGAGGGGTCTACTTGGGATTCTCTCTCTCTCTCCTCCTCTCTCTCTCTGCCACTTTCCCATGAGAGAGCACAAGTGGGGGTGGAGGGGCAGAGGGAGAAGCAGACTCCTCACTGAGCAGAGAGCCCAAAGGGGGCCTTGACCCCAGGACCCTGAGATCGTGACCTAAGCCGAAGACAGACGCTTAACCACGGAGCCACCCAGGTGCCCCAGTAAGTTTTTAAAGGGTCATGGGGTGTCTGGGTGGCTCCGTCGGTTAAGCATCCGACTCTTGATCTTGGCTCAGGTCTTGATGGCAAAATTGTGAGTTTGAGCCCCGTGTGGAGCCTACTTAAAAAAAGACGTCTTGAATGGTCAGTTGAATTTTATCTGAGGACTAGTACTTTCTAAGCGGTTCTGAGGAGCAGCCCTAGGGAAGGGGGTTTCTCAGGACTCCTAGTGGCTTCACAATGTCTCCACTCTGTTTCAGGCAGAACAGCCCCACGTTTACCTGCTTTATCTATTAGGTTCTGCTTGATTTCCATCTGACAAAAAGTTTCCATTGCTTAAGCAAACAAACAAAAAAGTTATGGCCAATAGCAACACTGAAGGGTTTTCTGCTGGTGAGAATCAGAACCCTCTAAATCTAAAGATTTGCTCTGGGGAAAGTTGGGGCCTGACCTCTGACATTAGGGAGCAGGACCCTGTTATTCAGCTTCCTTGGCCAGAGAGGGGAATTGTAATTAGGAGGTGGGCCACACACACCTGTTTGGTAGGGGAGGAACAAAATTTAGGGCTCCCCCAGGGCCTGGGGAAGTGTGTGTGATCTTTAGTAGGTAGTCCTCCAACATGGGGGATGGGAGGAAAGAGAGGGTTGGCGGAGAGGCAGGAAGTGGGCAACTAGGCTAACAAAGGTATCTGTGGCGGTTTGCCCATCCCAGGTGGGAGGGCGGGGCCTAGGGCTCAGTGGGGGCCCATGTGTGACTCTACTTGTGGCCAGGGGGGCTCAGAGTGAGCACCAGTAGGGAGCTCCAGACCAGACCAGCTGGACCCATTTCAGCTTTTCTGTGGCTGGTGGATGGGGGATGGGGGATGGGGGCCTGATAATCTCAGGTACTTCTGGAAATTCCCAGGGCAAGGCCCTAGGATGTCTGATGTTGGGGAAGTAGATCTTGGGGGATCCCTTTCAGCCCCCTCTCCATTGCCCCAGGGACCATGGGCTGTAGCTGCAGCTCAAACCCTGAAGATGACTGGATGGAAAACATCGATGTGTGTGAGAACTGCCATTACCCCATAGTCCCACTGGATGGCAAGGCCACGGTAAGAGGCAAGACGGGGGACTTGGTGAGGGAGTTGGGTGGAGCATATAAGCCAGGAGAAGGAAATGGACCACCACCGAAACAACAGAGTGGCCCTTTCCCCTTAGAAAACAGAAAGGAAAGGAGGTCCAGAGAGGGGAAGGGACTCTCAACAACTCTCAAGTTGTTGGCGAATGCAGAGATAAGACCCAGCCAAGCTGGAGAAGCAGAAACGGGGCAGTGGGGAGGGGAGCCAGGATTGGACTCAGTCTCTCACTCTCTGGCCCCACTTTCACCCCCTCACCCCACAGCTGCCCATCCGGAACGGCTCTGAGGTGCGGGATCCACTGGTCATCTATGAAGGCTCCAACCCCCCAGCCTCACCATTGCAAGGTGACCTCACAATCAGCAGGGCCTGAAAGTTAAGGGGCCTGGATCCTTGGCTGTTGGCCTCCATCTCCTATTCACTCTCTGCCGCGTCTTGCCTCTCTTGCCGCTGGTCTTCTCCGCTGCCCTGTAATTTCTGAATTCAGTGCTCTCAGCCCAATCCAGGCAGGTTCTCCCTGACGCCCTCTGTCTTTCCAGACAACCTGGTTATCGCTCTGCACAACTACGAGCCCTCTCACGATGGAGACTTGGGCTTCGAGAAGGGTGAACAGCTCCGTATCCTGGAGCGGTGAGTGCCCCCACCTCGCCCCCCATCCTTGCCGGAGCATGGGAGGGAGCAGGGATCCCCTGTATCGCGGTCCCCCACGGGCTTGCAGCGGGCGCCCTTAGGACAAAATTGGAGGCTCCAGGGTGCTGGGCTAGAGGGTGGGGTGGCAGGGTGTAAAGGGGACTCTGAAGGTTTCCAGCCCAATCCAAGGCCAAGGAGACCCCACCGACTGGCTCTGTCACGCAGGAACGGCGAATGGTGGAAGGCACAGTCCCTGACCACCGGCCAGGAAGGTTTCATCCCCTTCAACTTCGTGGCCAAAGCGAACAGCCTGGAGCCCGAACCGTGAGTGGGGACCCCCCCCGTGACGAAGGGTGGGAGCAGAGGCGGGGTGCTAGGGCTGGTGGTGAGTGCTTGAGGGCGACGGAGGAGGAACTGACCAGCAAAAGACGACGGCCTTCCCTTGTGCCTTGCGCAGCTGGTTCTTCAAGAACCTGAGCCGCAAGGACGCTGAGCGGCAGCTCCTGGCGCCGGGGAACACGCACGGCTCCTTCCTGATCCGGGAGAGCGAGAGCACCGCGGGTGAGCGGCTGGGCGGGGCCGTGGGCGGGGCCGCAGCTCGGAGGCCTGATCCCAGCGATCCCGGGGAAGGGGGCGCGGGACCCGGGATTTGCTTGAGTTCACCCACTCTTTCATCCAGGATCGTTTTCACTGTCCGTGCGGGACTTCGACCAGAACCAGGGAGAGGTGGTGAAACATTACAAAATCCGTAACCTGGACCAAGGCGGCTTCTACATCTCGCCCCGCATCACTTTTCCTGGCCTGCACGAGCTGGTCCGCCATTACACCAGTGAGCCCTAGCAGGAGCCCCTCAGACGTGCGCGCGGGGCTCCTTCACCTGTGCCCTACCAGCCTGCCTCCCCTAAGTCCCTCTCAGGGGTACCCTCCACCCATCTCAGTATGCTCCTTCCTTCCCCGCAGTGGGCGAGGTGCGGTACCCGACAGCCCCACACCTCCCCCGCCAGTCCATTTCCCCTGGACGGAGACTTGCATCGGCGGGGACTCAGTGGGGGCACCCGAATCCGCCGTATTCACGGCCCTAATCCTCTCCCTTGTGCTCGCAGATGCTTCGGACGGGCTGTGCACGCGGTTGAGTCGCCCCTGCCAGACCCAGAAGCCCCAGAAGCCTTGGTGGGAGGACGAGTGGGAGGTTCCCAGAGAGACGCTGAAGTTGGTGGAGCGGCTAGGAGCTGGCCAGTTCGGGGAAGTGTGGATGGGTGAGTGAGGCCCTCCGCGACTGCGGGAAGACGGAGAGGAGAGGCGTCGGCTGAGGCCGCGAGAGTCCCGAGACGGCGTCGGGGCAGCTGCCTGGCTCCGGGTGCTCGAGCTCCCAGTGATTCCCCGATCCCTCCGCGCCCCAGGGTACTACAACGGGCACACAAAGGTGGCAGTCAAGAGCCTGAAGCAGGGAAGCATGTCCCCCGACGCCTTCCTGGCCGAGGCCAACCTCATGAAGCAGCTGCAACACCAGAGACTCGTCCGGCTCTACGCGGTGGTCACCCAGGAGCCCATCTACATCATTACGGAATACATGGAGAACGGTGGGTGCCGCTACTACGATCGGCCGCTGGGGGGCGCTGTCACCCCCTCTGCCCCGATAGAAGATGGAGGAGATCTGCCTTTTTGTCTGGCTCAGGGTTTCTAGTTTTCCTGGGCACCTAAAGACTCACCACCAGGAACAGGAAGAGGGTGTGATGTTCGAACCTGTCCGGGAGCCCAGCCTAAGGTGGCAGGCTCTGGAAGAGCTTTCATTTCTCATTTTCCCTGGCCTTTTTCAAAGGCTTAAGATCAAGATCTCCGTGTGTGTGTGTGTGTGTGTATGTGTGTGTGTGTGTGTTTGTGTGTGTTTACTTATTTGGCAGAGAGTGCAAGCAGGGGAAGAGACAGAAGCAGGGGTGTGTGTGTGTGTGTGTGTGTGTGTGTGTGTGTGTTTCAAGCAGGGGAAGAGACAGAAGCAGGTTCCTCACCCAGCAGGGAGCCGGGGGTTGGCTTGATCCCAGGACCCTAGGATCCTGACCTGGGCTGAAGGCAGATGTTTAACCCATGAGCCATCCAGGTGCCCCCCTCCCCGGGAATGCTTAATTTCAAATGTGTGGCTCTCTAGCCTTATTTCTCTCTTCCTTTTGACCCTGACCCTTGAGAGGGCAGATCTGCCTCAAATCTCTCTTCTTCAGGTCTAGGTGAGCCCCTTGTCCTCCCTTGGACTGATTGAGAGCACCCAGGAAGATGGTAGAAGTTTCTAACCCTCCCCCCAAAGATTTTAGGCCCAGCTTTGTCACCAATTTGCTGTGACAGGCCAAGTCCTTATCCCATCTCTGGTGCTCATTTTCCCCCAGTATAACATCAGAAATCTGAATGGGCTCACCCAGAAATAATTTAGAGTAGTCATTACGAGCTCTAGAATCTGACTGCCTATGTTAGAATCTTGCCTTCACGATTGTGTGGCCTTCACTGCTCTCTGCTGTGGTGTCTTCATCTGTAAAATGGTGATAATAATGCTATAGTAACTTTCTCATGGGGACTTTGTGAGGATGACAGAGTCAGTGTACGTACAGCAGTTAGAATAGTGTCTGCAGTATATTAACTGCTCAGCAAGTTTGTATTTGGCTCTGATTCTTTGGAATTATAAGAGCTGTCCCTCTTCCAGGGAGGGAAAAAGGCTCCTAATTGGCTATTGGATTCTGGAAGTAGCAAATAGGTTTCACCATGTGGACCAAGTTCAAGTGGTAGCTGCTTGGAATTCTGTGTTGAGGAGGATTCTGAGGCTCATTGGAAATGAGTGCTGGGATTGATTGGCAGCATCTACCATGGATTTGATGCGGGAGTGGCAGTACATGCCCATGAATTTGCTGTGTCTGGGGGAGCCTTTTATCTTTGGTGACTAATTCAGCCCTCGTAGTAGGGAAATTTAGGTTATTGCCACCTTTACACAGGGTTTTAATCTCTTGAGAAGTTACTAGCTCTGTTCCAGCAACTGTCATCCCTGGTCTTCTCCTAGTTACCCTCTGCTTCCAGATGTGGTCCCTCAGCCCCCCAGGCAGCTCTTATATGCTCCATTCAATATCTCTGGCACACATTTATCACTGCTTACTTTGGGAGAGACACTGGGAGCATGGATGGACAAAACAAGGCTCCTGCTTTCAGGGGAATTGCGTTTTAGTTATGTGGCACAAACTCTAGGAAAACCAGAGTTTTGCCACAGGAGAGTTCCAGCATGTCATGGGAATGTAGATAATGATGCAATTTATTAGGCCTGGTAGGAGCTAGAGAGGCTTCCTAGAGGAATAGTCTAGCTGGGCCATGAAAGAAAGGTAGAATTTTTAGCAGGCAGAGATGGGACAAAGAGACTTTGGGGTGAGAGCCCAGTGGTCTATATGAAAAATCTCAAAATTGCCTAGGGTGGGTGAAGTGAAAGAAGCAGGAATGGGGGAAAGAAGAAACTACAGTGTGGACCATGCCAGAATTTGGACATCTGGCTAAGGAGTTTGGATTTTACCCCATTTGATAAGAAGTTTACCGACTTCTCCAAGCATGCTCCATCCTAGTCCCCAGGAAAAGACTTCATATATCCTGGGTATCGTCACCTTGAATGCATACTTCTCCATTCTCACCCCTTACTCTTCTTTCCACATGTCAGACACTGCTTCTAGATAGCCAGTTAGAGGAGAAGGGTCTGGGAGCTTTCTTTCTTTCTTTTTTTAATAACAAATTTTTCTTTTTTTTTTTTAAGATTTTATTTATTTATTTGACAGACAGAGATCACAAGTAAGCAGAGAGGTAGGCAGGGGCGGGGGTGGGAAGCAGGCTCCCTGCTGAGCAGAGAGCTGGATGAGGGGCTCGATCCCAGGACCCTGAGATCATGACCTGAGCTGAAGGCAGAGGCTCTAACCCACTGAGCCACCCAGGTGCCCCCAAATTTTTCTTTTTTTAAAAGATTTTATTTGACAGAGAGAGAGCACAAGTAGGCAGAGTGGTAGACAGAGGGAAAGGTAGAAACAGGCTCCCCACTGAGCAGAGAGCCTGATGTAGGGCTCAATCCCAGGACCCTGGGATCCTGACCTGAGCTGAAGGCAGATGTTTAACCGACTGAGCCACCCAGGTGACCTGTCTGGGGGCTATCTGCTGGGACATCTCGAGTCAGCAACTTTTGCTTCTGCTCACAGGGAGCCTGGTAGATTTCCTCAAGACCCCCCCAGGCATCAAGCTGACCATCAACAAACTCCTGGACATGGCAGCCCAAGTAAGGAGACTGGGGAGGGGCTGGGCAGGTGCACAGCCCAGTGAGGTAGGGATGTTCGGCCCAGGGCTGCTGACCTCCTACCTGGTCTTCAGATTGCAGAGGGCATGGCATTCATTGAAGAGCGGAATTATATCCACCGTGACCTGAGGGCTGCCAACATCCTTGTTTCTGACACCCTGAGCTGCAAGATTGCAGACTTTGGCCTAGCACGCCTCATCGAGGACAACGAGTACACAGCCAGGGAGGGTAGGTGTGAGATACAAGGGAATTCTGGGGCCTGTAGGGTCTGGCCAAGCAGACCCAGGTGACCTCTCTCTGCCTCCCTCCAGGAGCCAAGTTTCCCATTAAGTGGACAGCACCAGAAGCCATTAACTATGGGACATTCACCATCAAGTCGGACGTGTGGTCTTTTGGGATCCTGCTGACGGAGATTGTCACCCATGGCCGAATTCCTTACCCAGGTCAGGGCCAAGGGTAGGAACTGAAAGAGTGATGGGGAAGAGTAGCCCAGGCCTGTCTGTCTACTCACTTCATCTGTCCCTGGTTCAGATTCTGAATCTTCCTAGCTGCTTTTCCTGTATTCACTCAGGACTCCAACATGCCCAGTCAGGCGCCACATCTCCTAGGGCTGGCTTCCGTGTCTGTCTCCATCTCTCTCCTCCCTCAATAATCCCAGCTCTTAAGTTCTGACACGGGCAGCCTGGGATGGTTAGAAGAGGCTCTGACTTGGGAGGGAAAAGGCCTGCCTTTACTACCAGATCTGCCACTGATGCTAACTTTCTGTTTGGGTTTGATCAGATCGTTCTTTTTTTTTTTTTTTTTTTAAGATTTTGTTTATTTATTTGACAGACAGAGACCACAGGTAGGCAGAGAGGCAGGCAGAGAGAGAGAGAGGAAGGGAAGTAGGCTCCCTGCTGAGTAGAGAGCCTGATGGGATACTGGGCTCGATCCCAGGAGCCTGGGATCAAGACCTGAGCTGAAGGCAGAGGCTTTAACCCACTGAGCCACCCGATCAGATCATTCTTTCTTTCCCCACCTATAAATTATGAGGTTAGAACAGTACCTGGCCCATACTAAGCACTCAAGAGTGTTAGGTTTTATTATTATTATTATTTTTTAAAGATTTATTTATTTATTTGAGAGAGTGAGAGAGCAGGGGGAGGGGCGAGGAAGAGGGAGAATCTCAGACTCCTCACTGAACTTGGAGCCAACACGGGGTTTGATCTCATAACCCTGAGATCAAGACCTGAGCAAATCGGACACTTAGCCGACTGAGCCACCCAGGAGCCCCTAGGTTTTATTATTAATCATCACTTTGGGCAAGTGACTTTACCTCTCTGAGCCTCAGTTTCCTGATATGAACAAAAGAGGCTATTTGTGAAAGAGCTTGACTCCCAGCAGGTGCTCACTAAGCACTGACTTCCCTGCCTTCTGGAACTTTCCACGTAACAAATGAGAGAGACATATAAATGACTAACTCCTACCCTCTCCCATCCCTTCCTCTAGCCTCTGGACACAGTCCTTTACCCCCGAATTCAGCCAACAGATGGAATTTTTTGAAAGGAATTTGCTAGGAAGTTCTGGGGAAAGGAAATGTAACACAAAGACAGGGGAGAGAGGTCACAGAGCACAATGGCCAGAAATGCAGAAGCTTCCCACACCCCCAGAGCACTATGTACAGAATTTTGCTCCTAGAAAGGTAAAGGCACCTTAGAATCAGGTGAGAGCCTGAAGGACTTCTCTTCCCAGGACTGGCCCTATCAGAGAGTCCAAGGGCAGCACGGGGGTGAGAACCACACTCCAGTCATCCAGCCAAGTGTCCTTACTGCTCCTCCACTGTGCCCACAGAGGTGAACCCATAGAGAATTTCTCTGTTAGAAGAAAAAAAAAAAAGCAGGGGCTCCTGGGTGGCTCAGAGGGTTAAGCCTCTGCTTTCAGCTCAGGTCATGGTTTCAGGGTCCTGGGATCGAGCCCCGCATCAGGCTCTCTGCTCAGCATGGAACCTGCTTCCCCCTCTCTTTCTGCCTGCCTCTCTGCCTACTTGTGATCTTTCTCTGTGTGTTAAATAAATAAAAATCTTTTTTTATTTAAAGATTTTTTAAAATTTATTCATTTGACAGACAGAGATCACAAGTAGGTGGAGAGGCAGGCAGAGAGAGAGGAGGAAGCAGGCTCTCTGCTGAGCGGAGAGCCTGATGAAGGTCTCGAGCCCAGGACCCTGAGATTATGACCTGAGCCGAAGGCAGAGGCTTTAACCTACTGAGCCACCCAGGCACCCCAATAAATAAAAATCTTTTAAAAAAAGAAGAAGAAGAAAAAAAGAAAAAAGAATGCAAGGCATCTGGCTGGCTCAGTCAATATAGCATGCAGTTTTTGTTTTTTTTTTTAAGTTTTATTTATTTATTTATCTGACAGAGATCGCAAGTAGGCAGGCAGAGAGAGAGGGAGGAGGAAGCAGGCTCCCCAAGGAGCAGAGAGCCCGATGTGGGGTGGGGCTCTATCCCAGGACCCTGGGATCATGACCTGAGCCAAAGGCAGATGCTTTAGCCCACTGAGCCACCCAGGCGCCCCATAGCATGCAGTTCTTGATCTTGGGCTAATGAGTTTAAGACCCACACTGGGCATGAAACCTACTTAAAAACAAACAAAGAAACTAATTAATTAATTAATTGATTTAAAAAGATGAAAAAAAGCATTGAAAGCATGAGGATAATTGGCAAATGACACGTAACTTCAGGGTTAGGGAGATAATGGGGAGTAATGGGGCCTGGGTGAACTTGCATTTTTTCCAGAAGATGGTTGCCACTAAGACATAGGAACCCCCAAAACAGGTATTTTCTCTTCTTTTTTAAAAGATTTTTTAAAAAATTTATTCATTTGAGACAGAGAAAGAGTGTGAGCATGAGCAGGAGTGAGAAGCAGAGAGAGAGAAGCAGACTCACAGACTCCCCGCTGAACCGGGATCCTGACACGGGGCTCAGTCCCAGGACCAGAAGATCATGACTTGAGCTGAAGGCAGACGCTTAACCATCTGAGCCACCCAGGTGCCCTCAGACCTTTTCTTTTTCAAGAGAAGCCAAAACTTGGCATTTTAAGAAAATTTCCTATATCCAAATATTGATGATTGATTCAAATTGTTTAAAAACACAGTAGGGTGCCTGGGTGGCTCAGTTGTTTAAGCATCCAACTCTTGATCTCAGCTCAGGTCTTGATCTCAGGGTCTTGAGTTCAAGTTCCACATTGGACTCTAACTGGGTGTGGAGCCTACCTAAAAAAAATAAATAAAATAAAAATAAAAACCCTATACGGGTCAAACCAAAGTAGGTCTATTTAGGCTTATTTAGTATTAAATAAATAGTATTTAGTATTAATACTTAGTAATAATACTTAGTAATAAATAAATAGTATTTAGTATTAGGTCTATTTAGTAGGTATATTTAGGCTGGGTGCAGACTATGGGTTTGCATCCTTGACTCTAGCCATGGCGTTTAGTTTCCTGGTCTATGTCCTCTGATTTCCTGAATTTCCTAGTTTTAAGGGACATGGCCCCCAAATTATTTAATCTGGTTCATAGAGGGACCTGGTGAATCTACTTTATGCGAGGTCTGCTTTGCTGGTTTCCAGGGTCCACCTGGCATCTCATGTGCCTGGTCCCCAAACCAGAGAAGCCTCACCCCTGTGCTGTCTGTGGGCTCCTGTCCTGCCCTGGGGCCTGACCACCATCCCATATTCCACCACCAAATCATAATAATCATAGGTATTCTTTATGTAGCATCTCCTCTCCAGGCCCTATACTTGGTGTTTTACAAGCACTGTCTCCTTCAATTTTCATAACAGCGTATGAGGCAGGAGCTACTCTTAGGCCCATTTCCCAGATAAGGAAACTGAGGCCCAAAGAGGGGAGATGGCTCACCCATGGTCTCACAGTCATCACGTAAGTGTTATTAAGTGCTTAAGCCACAGCCGACACTCCAAGGGGCGTGGCTGATGTCTGGCCCATACCCAAAGCACAAGGCCTTAGTGGTGATGCCGACCGAGATACTTTCCGATCGGTGCTCACAGCGTGCCAGTTAAATATTCTGAACATCACCCCTGCCATGGATGTCGGAAGCCCAGAGCCTTGATATCGTCTCTCCCGTCCACCTCTAGGGATGACCAATCCTGAGGTGATTCAGAACCTAGAGCGAGGCTACCGCATGGTGCGACCTGACAACTGTCCCGAGGAGCTGTACCACCTCATGATGCTTTGCTGGAAAGAGCGCCCAGAGGACCGGCCCACCTTCGACTACCTGCGCAGTGTGCTGGAGGACTTCTTCACGGCCACAGAGGGCCAGTACCAGCCCCAGCCCTGACACACCTAGCGAGCTGGGCCCGGAGCCCTCCCTCCATCTAGCCCACCCAGCTGGGGGAGATGCAGTTTTTGTGTCATACTCATCATACCCGTGTCGCCTATGCACCTACGGACTCTGCGTGTGAATCCCGACCACATGTGGCAGGGCCACTTCCTGTGGTCTTATACAGGCTTCTGTAGCTGTGTGGCTTCTGCACAGGTGTCTTGTATGGGGGTGGCATGGCTATATTATGTCTTGGGCTCCTGTTCAAGTTGTCCCTTTGTGAGCCCTTCTACTTCCCAAGACGACCAGAGAGAAGAGTGATGCCTGTGATTGACACTGGCTTCTGCCCACCCCCTTTCCCTTTCCCCTTCCATCAAGAAGCTTCTTGAAGGCTGGGACCTTATCTGATACCTCTGTGTGCTCTCCTTGGAGCCTGGCACACATTAGGAGCTCAATAAATGACTCTGTTGATGAAGATACATACCTCCCAGCTTCCCACTCACTCCCATCTACACTTCCTTGGGAGGGGCAAGTGGGGGTTCAGAAGATGGAAAATAAGTCACCCTGAATTGGGTTGAAAGATGGGATGAGGGGATGTCTGAACTTTTTCCAGCTCTGCTGATTTGGGGGGCCAAGAGGAAGTTCCTACACTTTGCTATATGGGCTCTTTGAACTCCTTCAAATTCCCACCCCAAAGGATTAAGGGTGACCCCTAGGCGGAACCTTGTAGGGAGTGGGTGTGTCCCAGGACACCCTCCCCTCCCATTACCTAAGGGCAATACCACTTTTTACAGCTACTGATTCTGGGGCTATGTTTGTACTCAGATATGTTTTATTTTGTTTAGATCTTATTTATTTGACAGACAGAGATCACAAGTAGGCAGAGAGAGAGGGAGAGAAGCAGGCTCCCTGCTGAGCAGAGAGCCCAATGTGGGGCTCAGTCGCAGGACCCTGAGATCATGACCTGAGTCGGAAGGCAGAGGCTTAACCCACTGAACCACCCAGGCGACTGGAATCTTTTTTTTTTTTTTTTAAGACTTTGTTTATTTGTTTGACAGAATGAGAGCACAAGCAAGGGAAGAAGCAGGCAGAGGAAGAAGCAGGCTCCCTGCTGAGCAGGGAGGTCAGCAGGGAGGTCAGTCCCAGGACTTTGGGATCATCACCTAAGCTGAAGACAGACCCTTAACCAACTGAGCCACCCAGGCAACCCTTCAGATATATTTTGATTCACTTTCAAGACTTTTTTTTTTTTTTTTTAAGATTCTATTCATTTATTTGACAGAGAGATAGTGAGAGCAGGAACATAAGTAGGGAGCGTGAGAGAGAGAGAAGCAGGCTTCCCGATGAGCAGGGAACCTGATGTGGGGCTCAATCCCAGGACCATGAAGGGAGACACCCAACGACTGAGCCACCCTGGTGCTCCTCTTCAAGATGTTTTTAAAGATTTTATTTTATTTTTTTTAAGATTTTATTTATTTATTTATTTGACAGAGAGAGAGAGAAATCAAAAGTAGGCAGAGAGACAGGCAGAGAGAGGGGGGAAGCAGGTGCAGAGAGCCTGATGCAGGGCTCAATCCCAGAACCCTGGGATCATGACCTGAGCCAAAGAG
>ML108085.1:34592-51823 GCA_003697995.1 Taxidea taxus jeffersonii
TTTTTTTAAGATTTTATTTATTTATTTGGCAGACAGAGATCACAAGCAGGCAGAGAGGCAGGCAGAGAGAGAGGAAGGGAAACAGAGAGCCCGATGTGGGGCTCGATCCCAGGACCCCGGGATCATGACCCGAGCTGAAGGCAGAGGTTTTAACCCACTGAGCCACCCAGGCACAACTTGGCAAATATTTATTGAACATCTATGTGTTAGGCATGGTTCTGGGTTCATAGAATATACGGCAGATAAAGCAAACAAAATCTCTGTCTTTAGTGAGCTTACATCCTAGTAAGGGAAGACACCATACATGTCACAAAGAAGTAAATGATATGGTATGCTACAAGGTCTGAGTGCTAAGGGGAAAATAAAGCAGGGTAGGGGGAATGAGGAGTGTCATGTTTGGGGGAAATGTACAATTCTAAAGAGGGTGGTCTGGGAAGTCCTCATTGAGAAGGTGGCTTTTGAGCAAGTATTTGAAGGCAATGAGGGAGCAAGCCACATGTTAGGGGGAGGAGAGGCCAGGATGAAGGAACAGCCTGAGGCAGATGGTTCCTTGGCCAGCACAGACACAGAAAGTCCAGACAGGTGGCCTCAGGGGTAGAGATCCTGTGGGGCCTTGTGGCCTTCACAGGCACCATTTCAAGGAGAATTTGTGGGGATTTTTGCATAGCCATGATGTGACCTGACTTATACTTTATTATTATTTTTTAAGCTTTTTTTTTTGAGAGCTCGTGTATACACACACACACAAGTGAGGGACCCTGGCACCCCACGATCTGACTTACATTTTATATTTTTTTAATAATTTTATTTTTTTTTAAAGATTTTATTTATTTATTTGACAGACAGAGATCACAAGTAGGCAGAGAGGCAGGCAGAGAGAGAGAGGGAGGAGGAAGCAGGCTCCCCAAGGAGCAGAGAGCCTGATGCGGGGCTCAATCCCAGGACCCTAAGATCATGACCTGAGCTGAAGGCAGAGGCTTTAACCCACTGAGCCATCTAGGCGCCCTCTGACTTACATTTTAAAAGAAGGGCCCTTCCTTCCGTCTTGAATGTTAACAGAGTGAGTTAGCAGTCAATTTATAAAACTGGGAAGATTTTGCCTAAAACTACAGATTTCTGCCTTCTCTTGAAAGAACAGCTTGGGGTCACCTGGGTGGCTCATTTGGTTAAGCCTCTGCCTTCGGCTCAGGTCATGATCTCAGGGTCCTGGGATAGAACCCCACATCTGAGCACATCTGCTCAGCAGGGAGCCTGAGCTCTGCCCCCCTCTCTGCCTGCCACTCTGCCTGCTTGTGATCTCTCTCTCTCTCTCTCAAATAAATAAACAAAATCTTAAAAAGAAAAAGTTTGAAGATTTGGTTTCAGTGGGCTTCCCTGTCCTCAAGGAGCAGGGTAGTGGCTCCCCCTTCGGATAGGGCTTGAGCTCTTTCTTTGTCAGAGTCCCTTTGTCAGACAGTGAAACTGAGTGTGAGTGGTTAGTTATCATCACGCTTGCACTGTTGTTCTTAGAATGAAGAGGAAAATGAACTGTGTTTTACCTCTATTTCCATTAAAAAGTGAGAGTATGGGGCACCTGGGTGGCTCAGCTGGTTAAGCAACTGCCTTCAGCTCAGCTCATGATCCTGGAGTCCCAGGATCAAGTCCCACATTGGGCCCTCTGCTCAGCAGGGAGCCGGCTTCTCCCTCAGCCCCTGGCCCCTCTCATGCTCTCTCTCTCAAATAAATAAAACCTTTAAAAAAAAAAAAAAAGTGAGAGAATGAAAGATACCTGCAGATGGCAGTGTGTTTGAGGAAAGATGGGGGAAAGGCATATTGCTTCAGGAAAGTGAAAAAGAATCCAATTTTAGAAATATGCAAAGCACTTGAATCAAACTAATATAAATCCACTCATTTTTATACCACCTGCCTCACCTCTGGAAGGATCTGAGTTTCTGACTCCTGTTCTGCATTTTATAAAATGCTGCCACACCCATGACCTCATCTGATCCCCACCCTCCTCTTCTTCTGGATACTGTGTGCAGCCATAGAGCTGGTGAACTTTGTATTCTTATCCTCTCCATTTTACAAAAAGGGAAGTGGGAGCCAGAAAGGTTATTAGCCAGAAAGCAGCAACACAGAGCTGGAAACAGGGATTAATCCCCTGGCCCTTTAGCTGTTTCTATGATAGAATTGCCTAGTCTTAGATCTTCTGTTACTTTTTTTTTTTTTAAGATTTTATTTATTTATTTGACAGAGAGAGAGATCACAAGTAGGCAGAGCAGCAGGCAGAGAGAGAGGGGGAAGCAGGCTCCCTGCTGAGCAGAGAGCCCGATGTGAGGCTCGATCCCAGAACCCTGAGATCCTGACCTGAGCCGAAGGCAGAGGCTTAACCCACTGAGTCACCCAGGCGCCCCAGATCTTCTGTTACTTTCATAATCAGTGGCCTAAATGCAGTTCTTAAGTGAGGAACACAAGTTCGCAAGCAGTCTTTAACTGTAGAGGCATAGGGGTACCTGGATGGCTCAGCTGGTTAGGCATCCAACTCCTGATGAAGCTCAGGTCTTAATCTCAGAGTCCTGAGTTCAAGCCTCCTATTGGGCTCCACACTGGGTGTGGAGCCTACTTAATAAATAAATAAACAAATAAATTGAAGAGGCATAAAAATGTATCTTACCGACCATAGGACCATGAGTTTGTAACTTACTTGGCACACAAATAGTTAAGTACTCACTAAATATTAATACTGTTGTATTTTATTATTTTAATAGCCCATCACAGTGCTTTTCAGTCTTTCAGCTTTCAACAATGAACAGCTGTTGATTGTTTGATCAATTTAGAGCACTGGTTCTCAAGGGGAAGGTAGGGGTAATTTTACTCACACGCACGCACACGCACACCTTGCCCTGGGGACAGTTTTGCAATGTCTGGAGACAATTTTTGTTATTGCAGGTGGGGGTGGGAGTGGAAGGTGCTATTGGCCTCTAATGAGTAAAGGCTAAGGATGTTGCTAAACATCCTACAATGCACAAGACAGCCCCCTGAAGTGTGGAATTTCCCTGCTCCAAATCCTAATAGCTTCAATAGCTTGAGAAACCCTTCTCTAGCACAAGGGGACAGTTTCCTCTTGTGTAAAGACACTCTTTAGTCCTCCTGGGTGACGGCATCAGGGAGGTTTGTCGTAAGCAAGGCTGGGTTCCTGGCGATCGTGTGACTCAGTCATTAAGCCGCTGCCTCTGGCTCAGGTCATGATCTCAGGGTTGGGGATCCAGCCCCAGCTGCTCAGCTGGAGGCCTGCTTCTCCCTCTCTCACTCCCCTTGCTTGTGTTCCCTCTCTCACCATCTATGAAATAAATACAATTTTTTTTAAAAGGCTGGGTTCTGCACCTTCATTAGAGTCTCTGTTGCACAGTGGGCATTCACAAAATCTGCACTATTGAAATTTGGATTTAATTACTCATTGTGTGACTCTGAGCAGGTCACAAAGATCTGAAGTTCATTGTCCTTATCCATAAAATGGGAATAAAAAGCCTCTTCCAAAGCTGCTGTGAGCAATCATTGAGATAAACGTCGGTGGAGCTGTTACACAGCACTTGGCCCACAGCTGTTTTCTTTCCTTTATCAGTTTATCCCTCCCTCTTCCAAACCCACGTTCTAATCCATGTTCAGCCGTGTCATCAGCTCAGTGACCTTGTGCAAGTCACTCCCCCCACCAACCCCCTACGTAGACTTCGGCTGAGTCTCTACAAAATTACAAAGTTGGCTTCTGATCTCCAAGCACGCTTCCAACACCGAAATGGGACGGTGAAGTGTACGGCTCTGCTTTCTTCCCCCGGGACTAATGGTACGGTCCCCGGGCAGCTCCCCCACCCCCCTATCGCAGACCTTGGTACAGGCCCAGGGGGCCCTCGGCTGCCTCTCAGGGCTGCCCTTGCCCCCTGCCGAGTTCCGGGCCGTCCCTGCGCAAGCTGATTGGCTGGATCCGTGCCCGGGCTGCGCGGCTATAGGTGAGCCCGGGAAGGGACGGGCGGAGCGGGCTGGAGGCCCGCCCCCTCCCCACGGGGTCGGACGCTGAGCGGAGCCGCGGGCGGGAGGCTGGACGGACCGACTGACGGGAGGGACGGCAGGCGAGCAAGATGGCGCAGACTCAGGGCACCAGGAGGAAAGTCTGTTACTATTACGACGGTGAGCACCGTGCGCGCGGCGGGGGCGGGGCCGGGCAGGATCCGGGAGAGGGAGGCTGAGGAGATGCGAGCGGGGAGGCTGGGAGGGAGGCTGAGGCGTTGGGGAAAGGCTGAGAGAGGAGGCTGCGAGGAGGACGAGGCTGAGAGAGGAGGCTCAGAGGAAAGGAGAGAGAGGCAGAGGGAAGAGGCTGAGCAGAACGAGGTCGAGACTGAGGGAGGAGGCTCAGAGGAAAGAGGTCGGGCGAGGGAGGAGGCAGGGGGAGGAGGCTGAGAGCAGGAGGTCGAGTCTGAGGGAGGAGGCTCAGAGAAAAGGAAAGGAAGTCGAGGCTGAGGGAAGAGGCAGAGGCCGAGCGGGGGTCTTTTGGGGAAGCCTGGGGTAACTTGATGGAGGGAGGTGGGATTCTCAGGAAGCCTGATTGGGGAGAGTTTGAGTGGGACTCCTGGAGGGGAGGCTGAGTCTGAGGGGGGGAGGCAGGATCTGGCAGAGAAGGGTGCAAGGATTTGTTTCCCTGCCGAGAATACAAAGGTCTTCCTCTGCCCCTTTGCTTTCTCATCCTTTTTGGTGAGAGTCCTGCAGGAGTCACCACCTCCTGTCACCAGCCTCCCCTCCCCCAGTCTCTGAGCTGGGCCTGCAGTTGCTGCTGGGAAATGGGGCCCCTGGGCTTGGAAGGAGAAAGCTGCAACCTGTTAAAACAGACTTTTTCATTCAACAGAAGCCTGTGGAGCAGCTTACTCTGTACTAGGGACGTTTACGTGTGGGGGCCATGGGGCTGATCAGGTCACTTCTCATCTTCCCTCAGTCTGGAGGGGGAGATGGGCAGTGACAGAATTGCTCTCCAGTATCATGCTGGGATAAAGGAAAGCTCAGAGTGTGTTTTGGGAGCACAGAGTAGAGGCACCCAGCCGAGCCTGCGGAGTCTGGGTGGGAGGTGCCATCTCAGTTAGGACCTGAAGAACGGGAGTTACTAGCCAGGCCCAGGGAAGGCAAAGATGACGTTAAGTTTAGAAGTAAGAGAAAGGACAGCATTTTTGAAAGACAGCAGGTATGTGTATAGTACGGCTGAGACATAGGTTTGAGTGTAGAGTGTAGAAAGTCAGAGAATAGGCTGGAGGGAAAGGTTGCAAGTGATGAGGCTGGAAAAGTAAATGGAGACCAGATCATGAAGGGCTGGACACACTGTCTTAAGGAAATTGAACTTTATTCTGAGTGCACTTGTGAATCATTGAAGTTTTATGCAGCCTGGTGACATCATCAGACTTATACCTTAGAATTATCACTCTGAGACAGAAATTAAGTACACAAGTGTAGGGGTAAGGAAGAAGGCAAGGATCCCAAACTCCTGGGTTGGGTAGTTTGATGTGTTAGGCTATATCAGTTGATAACTTTGGGTTTTGTATTTTTTTTTAAGATTTTATTTATTTGGCAGAGGGAGAGCATAACCAGAGGGAGTGGCAGGCAGAGGGAGTGGGAGAAGCAGGCTCTCTGCTGAGCAGGGAGCCTGATGTGGGGCTTGATCCCAGGACTCAGGGACCACGACCTGAGCCAGAGGCAGATGCCCAACTGACTGAACCACCCAGGCGCCCCTGGGTTTTGTACTTTTAAGAAATACTTTTTGGGGGACGCCTGGGTGGCTCAGTTGGTTAAGCGGCTGTCTTCGGCTCAGGTCATGATCCCAGCGTCTTGGGATAGAGTCCCACATCGGGCTCCTTGCTCGGCAGGGAGCCTGCTTCTCCCTCTGCCTCTGCCTGCCTCTCTGTCTGCCTGTGCTCGTTCTCTCTCTCTCTGACAAATAAATAAAAAAATAAAATCTTAAAAAAAAAAATACTTTTTGGGAGGGGTGCCTGGGTGGCTCAGTGGGTTAAAGCCTCTGCCTTTAGCTCAGGTCATGATCTCAGGGTCTTGGGATTGAGCCCAGCATCGGGCTCTCTGCTCAGCGGGGAGCCTGCTTCCTCCTCTCTCTCTCCTGCCTGCATCTCTGCCTACTTGTGATCTCTGTCTGTCAAATAAATAAATCTTTAAAAAAAAATACTTTTTGGGAGATATCCAAGTAGAAGCATTCAGAAGGCTGTTGGCCATTCAGGTCTGCAATTTAGTAGAAATGAGAAGAGAGAGATTTTTGATAGTTGTCAGCATACCGATGGTAATTTTAGTTACAGAGGGTGCGATCACTCAAGAAGTTGTACAGGGTGGCAAGAGAAGAGGATCCTTGGCGGAATTCTAAGAAAGCGGACTGAAGAAAAGTCTAGTGCTTTTCATGCTCCTTACTCCCCTGTCATAGTGCTTGTCACTGTCTATTGGAATTACCTGTGGACTTGTTCATTCTTCTTAGACAGTAATGTCCTTAGGGAATGGGGTCGTGTCTTTCCTAACTCAGTATGCTCAGCCCCCAGAACAGTGCCTTGGTCATAGTGGGCTCTCAATAAATACTTAAATTGTGCAAGGGGAATGTAAGTGAACCAGAAAGTCTTATCTTTGTTGTTGTTTTTTTCTTTAAGTAGGCTCCGCGCTCAGCATGGGGCCCACCATGGGGCTTGAACTCATGACAAACTGAGTGAGATCAAGACCTGAGTGAGCTCAGGAGTCAGTTGCTTAACCGATGAGCCATCCAGGCACCCCAGAAAGTCTTGGGTTACAGTAGCCAAAAGAAGGAGGGAGTGGCAACTTGTTGGCAAGAACTGTTTCTTGTGTGCAGTTTCAGAGTGAAGCTAGATTGCAGTAGATTGAAGAATGAATAGATGGGTGAAGAGAAGACGTCATATTGAACCCTTTTCAAAGCAGGCTTGGTTGGGGCAGAAAGAAAAGTTCGTTTATAAAAGGGGATGTAGTGGCTGAGGGTTGAGCATATTCAAAGTCCAAATGTAAAATAACCAGAGGGAGTTGTTGAAGATACAGGAGAGAGGGGTTGATAATGATGGAGGTCCCTGAGGAGGCCAGGTGAGAGGGAAACCAGAGCACAAGGAGGGACACTAGCCTTCAAGGGGAAGTTTCTTCGTGATGAGAGGCAAGGAAAAGTTCAAATGTAGGTATGTTGGATGGGGAGAAAGTTGAGGGAGTTTTCAAAATAAAGTAACCGAGTATTCTTTTTCCTGTGAATGGTGGAGGGCAGTTGGAAGAGTAGGCATCTCGGAGAGAGATTGTTAAGTAGCTCTTCTAAAAGAGGGAGCTAGGAAAATAAATTTGGAAGTACTGCTGGGCTATGGTGAAGGCCCATTTGAGGCCGGAGACTATGACTTTGTGGCCGTATCGGTTTGTACAGTTTTTTTGTGTGTGTGTGTGTGTTTTAAGATTTTATTTATTCATTTAACAGAGAGGGAGAGTACAAGCAGGGAGAGCAGCAGACAAAGTGAGAGAGAGAAGCAGGCTCCTTGCGGAGCCAGGAGCCGGATGTGGGACATGCAGGACTCGATCTCAGGACTCTGGGATCATGACCTGAGCCGAAGGCAGCCACTTAACGAACTGAGCCACCCAGGCGTCCCAGTGTGCACAGTTTTGTGATCTCTACACCGTAGGTTATAAGATTTTATTTATTTATTTGATAGACAGAGATCACAAGCAGGCAGAGAGGCAGGCAGAGAGAGGAGGAAGCAGGCCCCATGCAGTGCAAAGAGCCCGATGCGGGGCTCGATCCCAGGACACCGGGATCATGACCTGAGCCGAAGGCAGAGGCTTTAACCCACTGAGCCACCCAGGCGCCCCTCTACACCGTAGTTTAAAACAAAAAGTGAAAAGACCTTAGTCTTTAGACAAAGGAGACTGCTTGCTTTTTGAAAAACTGCTTGTGAGTTTTGCAGTGAGGTCACTAACTCAGGACCCACACTTAGTTCTGCCCCTCAGAAACTTTGCAGTATTGGGCAAGTCACTTTATCTTTGCAGGCCTCAGGTCACTGTCCTATAAAACTGATAAACTTTGAGAAGAGTGGGGAAAAGCTCTCTAAATTATAAAGGTAGTATCTAAATAAAAAGGATTATTTCTTTTAAAAAGTTAGCAGTTGCATTAAAAGCTGTTAGGAAAAGGACGGTGCCTCTGTACCCCACCCCCAGGGACTCCCCTAGCGTTCTAGATAAGTTATCTTAGTTCCCCAAGTCTTAGCCTTGGCTGAATTCAGGTTTGATAGGCAGGGGAGTTGCTGGAGTTTAAGGCCCAGGCGAGAGAGACGTGGGTAAGCCAGGAATCCAGTTACATAACGGTAATGGTCTTATTACTGTCTGCCTTCAGATTGGGTCTGCATCAGGATGTCTCAGCCAATGCCTTGAGAACCTATTCTACCAAATCCCCATGACTAATAAGGTGGTCTGAGGGTCTCTGGAAATAAATTTCCTCCTGCCTTCTCTGCTACTGCATCTCAAAAGCCTGTGTCTGTATGAGACAAGGGTCCCACTTCAATGCCGCCAAATACTAAATTCTGGCTTGTGGCTCTGGCTGAGAGCACGGTTCTTGCCCTCAGAGGCTTCACTAAGATTAAGAGAAGAGGGTAAAAGGACTTTAAGTGAAAACTAAGGAAATTTGAATAAAGCATGGGCTTTTAGTTAATGATACTGTGTCAGTGTTGGTTCATTAATTGTAACAAATACTTCTTATTTTATCATGTAGAATGCTGGTAATAGGGGAGACTGCCTGTTAGGTATCTGAGAACTCTCTGTACTATCTTTGCAATTTTTCTATAAATCTAAAATTGTTCTAAAAAGTAAAGTCTATTAAAAAGACAGAGACGAGAGTGAGATCCCGAACATCCAGCTGTTCAGAAGTTTCCCATTGTCCCTGGCCATGTCTATGACGAAGAGGATTGGAGCATGGTTTGGGTCCTATTGGTGGCATTCCCATAGTCCATTGCTCCCTGGAATGCAGACTGGTACTGACACCACCAGACCACAGTGTATAAGATATAAGAGGTTGGAACCTTCTTTTCACTGGTGCCCAGAGATCTGCCTCATTCTGATGGACCTCTAAGGAGGGATCCTTGGGTGTTCAGTTCTCTTGATTTTTTGTTTTGTTTTGTTTTTGTTTTCATTGGTTTGGTTTGGCTTGGGTTTTTTTCGTTTTGTTTTGTATTTTTCTTTTTCTTTCTTTCTTTCTTTTTTTTTTAAATAAGCTCTGTGCCTGAGGTGGGCCTGGAACTCATGGCCCTGAGATCAAGAGTCGCTTCCTCTAGTAACTAAGCCAGCCAGGCACCCCCACTTGATTTTTGGAGTATTTATGCCAGGAACTTTGTGCCAGGCAGATTCACAGAGCCCTTTAGATTAAGTGCAAACTGAAGTAGGTATCTGGGAAACCCAATGCAACTTTTAGGATACTGGATTTGGAGTCAGAAGAGTCCTGCATCATTTGTTAGTTGTATGATCTTGAATAGGCGCCTCACTTCTCTGAGTCTCACTCAGTTCAATTCCTTGAATCTTTATTTAGCCATTATGTTGTACAGGGTGCATTTGTCCTTGCCTTCACAGAGCATCCAGTCTTATGAATATAAATAGATATATAAGTAATTAAGATACAAAACAAAATTTGTTTATTTATAAACATTTTATTTATTCATTTGAGAGAGAGGGGAGAGGTAGAATCAGACTTCCTGCTGGGCAGGGAGCCAGATGTGGGGCTCATGTGGGGCTTATGCAGGGCTCCATCCCAGGACCTGGAGTTCATGACCTGAGCCAAAGGCAGATGCTTAACCATCTGACCCACCCAGGCGCCCCTCAAAACAAATTTATTAAGTGATATATACAAATGGAGAGGAAACAACCCTTTATTTTATTATTATTATTTTTTAAAGATTTTTATTTATTTGACAGAGAGAGAGATCACAAGCAGGCAGAGAGGCAGGCAGAGAGAGAGAGGGGGGGGAAGCAGGCTCCCCGCTGAGCAGAGAGCCCGATGTGGGGCTTGATCCCAGGACCCTGGGATCATGACCTGAGCATAAGGCAGAGGCTTAACCCTCTGAGCCGCCCAGGCACCCCACGACCCTTTATTTTGATCAGGAATATGTTTGGCACTAAGCTGGGCTTTGTAGTATGAGGATCATCAGAAAAGGAAGGACATTCTGGGTCAAAGGAACAGTCTTAACAAAGGCTACTTGGGTGTGAAGGTGAATGCCATGTTCAGGATGCTGATAATCATCTAGTGTGTTTAGAACAGAGACTGGCAAATTTTCTGTAAATGTCCCCATGGTAAATATTTTTGGCCTTGTGTGCCATGTGGGTGGGTCTCTGTGGTGACTGTTTATTTAATTCTATTATAATGTGAAAGCAGCCATAGACAGTATTTAAATTAATGACCATGGCTGTGTTCCAGTACAATTTTATTTACAAAAAACAGGCAGCCCATAGTATTTGGCCCAAGGGCCATAGTTTGCCTACTCCAGTTTAGAGCAGAGAGCTGGGAGAGGGAGAACGCAGGAAAGAGATATGGCAGATAGTTTGAGTTGAAAGCAGAGGAACCAGTTAGGAGTCTATTGTTATGGATAAAGTGAGAGATGATGAGTTTAGTGCTTTTATCTTTAATTTTTAAAATCTAAAAATATTTATTTATTTATTACGAATTTTTTAATTAATTTATTTATTTATTTTAAAGAGTTTATTTATTTATTTATTTGTTAGAGAGAGAGAGAGAGCATGAGCACAGGCAGGCAAAGAGGCAGGCAGAGGCAGAGGGAGAAGCAGGCTCCCCGCGGAGCAAGGAGCCCGATGTGGGACTTGATCCCAGGATGCTGGGATCATGACCTGAGCCGAAGGCAGCTGCTTAACCAACTGAGCCACCCAGGCGTCCCACGATTTATTTATTTGACAGAGAGAGACACAGAGAGAGAGGGAACACAAGCAGGGGGAGTAGGAGAGGGAGAAGCGTGCTTCCCACTGAGCAGGGAGCCGGATGCGGGGCTCGAACCCAGGACCCTGGGATCATGACCTGGCCAGATGCGGGGCTCGATCCTAGGACCCTGGGATCATGACCTGAGCCAAAGGCAGAATACTTAACCGACTGAGCTACCAGTGGCCCAAGAGTTTAATTTTCTCATCTGTAAAATGGGAATAATGCTCCTAACTGTTTTACCAGGTTATTGTGAGGATCTAGTAAGAAAATGAATGTAAATGTGCTTTAACTCCATAAAATGTTATAATGTGAAAGAGGTGAACTCTGACTTACAGTAATTTTGAATAGTAATGGTTATTTTTCTATTGTGGGAGTGACTCCTTTGGAGATAAAGTAAGATGAGTCACCTCACTGCATGCTATTCTCCTGTAGCTTTGGAATGAACCCTTCACACTTTCTCGTGCCTGTGGGCTAGATTTACATCCTTAAGTGCTGGCCTCCCCAGGGTCCCCTGTTTTGTTTCTTTTTTTTTTTTCTTTTTTAAAGATTTTATTTATTCATTTGAGACAGGTGCAGAGAGAGAGATCATGAGCAGGGGAAGAGGCAGAGGGAGAGGAAGAAGGAGACTCCCCACTGAGCTGGGAGCCTGATGTGGGGCTCGATCCTAGAACCCCTGACGTGGGGCTCCATCCCAGAACCCTGAGCCGAAGGCAGACAGTTAACCATCTGAGTCACGCAGGCACCCTTGTTTGTTTCTGTTTTGTTTTGTGTTTTTTTTTTGTTTTTGGAGTTACCCTTCCTCGAAGTGGGTGAGAATCTTGGAGACTAGAGAAAGAATTTGACTAGGAGATGGTTATAAAAATTCCTGGATTCTCCTGGGAGTGTATATTTAAGTGTGTCACTGAAATTGCTGCTCTTTCTTCTTCAGGGGATGTTGGAAATTACTATTACGGACAAGGCCATCCAATGAAGCCTCACCGAATCCGTATGACTCACAATTTGCTACTTAACTATGGTCTCTACCGAAAAATGGAAATCTATGTGAGTTACTGGGAGCCCCACCACTCCCTAACCCCATCAGCTCTGGTCATAATGTTACTCATCTCATTTTCTCAACTACTCATTCATCAAATGTGTTGCATGCCTGTTATGTGGCAGACACTGTAAATGATAGAGATTTCTGTTTTTAAAGGTTTCACTCTAGTGCTGGAAACTGACAGATACACAGATAAATTGTATTACATTCTGTAAGTGCAACAATTAAAGAATGTACAAGATGCAGAGATAATGAGAAGTGAAGGAGGAAAGGAGCCTTGGAAAGTTTCCTGGAGGTGCTGTCTGAGCAGAATTTTAAATATTGAATAGAATTTAGCCTGGAGTTTAGGAGGAGACCGACATTCTAGACCAAGGGAAGAGTGTAGACAAAAAGGCAAAGAGGTGAGAACAATATGGTGTATTTGGGGAAATTTTAAGTAGTTTGGTATTCAGGTAGTGCTATAGTGTAAAGGTCACAGGTGTGAGTGAGGGGACCTAGAGCTGGAGAGGTCAGCAAGGATTAGATATGCTGTACTATGTAATAAACAATTCTGATGGACTAGGATAAAAAAATCCACTGCCTAAAAACAAGAGTGATCAGGACTGTTTTGAACCAGACAAGACTCTGATTACTAGAGAACATAGACTCTCTAACTGCTTAACTTGGTTCCAGCTGATTTTTGCCCATCTGCCCATTTTATTTAGTTAATTAGTTAATTGAGATTTCACTTACTTATTTGAGAGAGAGGGAGGGAGCATGAGCAGGGGGAGAGGGAGAAGCAGACTCCTCACTGAGCAGGGACCCTTATGTGGGGCTGAAACCAAGAGTTGGATGCTTAATTAACTGCCACCCCAGTGCCCCAAAGATTTTTTTTTTTTAAGTAATCTCTACACCCACTGTGTGGCTGGAACTTGCAACCTCGAGCCAGCCAGGCATCTCCAGTAATGGATTTTAAATCACAGAGAGATAAAAACAGGCATGCATTTTATTTTTATTTATTTATTCATTTATTTAAAAGATTTTATTTATTTGTTAGGGAGAGGGAGAAGTAATCTGTACACCCAGTGTGGGGCTAAAACTCACAAGCCCGAGATCAAGAGTTGCATGCTCCACCAACTGACCCAATCAGGCCCCCCCGGCATGCATTTCAGAAGCAGGGAGGCCAGTTAGGAGGCTGTTGCAAAGGTCCAAATGAGAAAATAAAGAAGGGCTGGGGGCCCATGTTGCCTTATGGTTAGAGCCCATGAGTCGGTGGTTAAAGTCTGTGCCGGCAGCTTAAGTAACCTAGCAACAGCAGTATCCTTCCCCACCATTGCAGAGACTGAAAGGAGATGAGTCTTCTGTTATGTCCTTAGAGCCACTGGAGGCAGCTGGGGAAGCAAGGAGGGAAGGTAGAGGAGCAGACAGACATTGGGATCAGAGAGCTTTTTCAGGTGTGAAAGGCATCTGGGAATGAGAAGCATAAAAGGTAGCAGACAGAGGTTTTGAGGGACTCGAGGGAGCAGACTAGCAGCTAGATGAAGAGAGGATACCTAAATGTGGAAGAGCAAGCACCAAGACCTTGCGGAGCTGCCTGGTACACATCTTTACCACGCTTATCTAGCCCCAGCCTGCCTCCTTTCCTGCCACTCCCCTCTCAGAATCCTCTGAGTCAGCCAGATGGGATTCTGCCTCTTTCCACCCTGTCCTGACTGAGAGGATTACTTACTCTGCCCAATCATATTTTACTCATCTTCAAAAGTCACCTCAAGCCCTATTTCTTTCTTTCATTTGGTAGATTTTTATTGAATACTTGTCATACCCCAGGGACTATATTAACCTCCATGAGTGATATTGAGATATTAAAAAATGGATCCTCTCGGGACGCCTGGGTGGCTCAGTTGGATAAGCGGCTGCCTTCGGCTCAGGTCATGATCCCAGCGTCCTGGGATCGAGTCCCACATCAGGCTCCTTGCTCGGCGGGGAGCCTACTCCTCCCTCTGCCTCTGCCTGCCTCTCTGTCTGCCTGTGCTCTCTCTCTCTCTCTAACTAATAAATAAATAAATAAAAGCTTAAAAAAAAAAAAAAGGATCCTCTCTTCAAGTGAGAGGGAAGATAAGCTAACAGTTATTGAAGACTGCTTAGGTGGTAGGCCAGGGCTACCTGTTAGTTCATGTAATCCTTATAGCGACCCTAATTTATAGATAAGAAAACAAGGTCAGAGAGGATAACTAATGTGTTCAAAGTCACATAGCTATTAACAGATGAGCTAAGACTCCAACCCAAATTTCTCTGGTTCCAGAGTCTTTATGTGTCCATTTGTCATTTGTCCTAGTCCCTCTTCAATATATTAAGCAATATATTATATATATATATATATATATATATATAATTTTTTTTTTTAAAGTAGGCTCCATGCCCAGTGTGGAGCCCAGTGCTGGGCCTGAATTCACAACCCTGAGATCAAGACCTGAGCTGAGATTAAGAGCTGGATGCTTAATCAACTGAGCCACCCAGTTGCCCCCACAAGCAATATTTTAATGGGAAGCCTAAGGGTGGATGGTTTCTGGACTTTTTGGTGATGTCATAAGGGAGCCAGCTCAGGCATCTTAGCTTATTGATTTTTTTTAAAAAGAGTTTGTTTATTTATTTGACAGAGATCACAAGTAGGCAGAGAGGCAGGCAGAGAGTTAGAGGGAAACAGGCTCCCTGCTGAGCAGAGAGCCCAATGTGGGGCTCGATCCCAGGACCCCGAGACCATGACCCGAGCCAAAGGCAGAGGCTTAACCCACTGAGCCACCAAGGCGCCCCATTATTGATTTTTTAAAAGATTTATTTTATTTACTTTAGAGAGAGCAAGTGGTGGGGGGGAAGAGGCAAAGGGAGAGGAAGAGAGAATCTCAAGCAGATGCCCCGAGTAGCGTGGAACCCAATGCAGGGCCAATCTTGTGACCCATGAGATCATGACCTGAGCCGCAATCAAGAGCTGGATGCGTAACGAGCTGAGCCACGCAGACACCCCAGCTTATTTGATTTTATCCTTTTGTTTTTTTACCTTGAAATCCCATGATAGCTGTCTCAGCTGCAAGTATTATGTGTTTGTACAACAGTATACAAAGAGGAAGGGAATGAGAGGCAAATGGATCATTCTCTACTATCCCTCTCCCACACTCCTCTTTTTTTTTTTTAAGATTTTATTTATTTATTTAACAGAGAGATCACAAATAGGCAGAGAGGTAGGCAGAGGGAGAGGGGGATACAGGCTCCCCTCTGCACAGAGAGCCCGATGCAGGGCTCAATCCCAGGACCCTGAGACCATGACCTGAGCTGAAGGCAGAGGCCCAACCCACTGAGCCACCCAGGCGCCCCTACACTCCCTTTTTATTAAAGAGAAAAACCCTTCCCAGAAGTTTCCCAGCAGATTTCCCTGTAAATCTCACTGGGTCATTTGCTACCCTTAGACCATTCACCAGCCATTGGCTTAGACTAATCACATTTGGTTCCTTTGGCTGAGTCCATGAGCACCCAACCAAACTGAGATCTGTTACGAAGAAAGGAGAGAATGGCTCTTTGGGAACCATCCAACAGTGGCTGTCATAGAGACAATAATACCTTATTAGAAATGTCTTCATTTGTATGTATTATTGTAAACTTCTAAAGCAAAATTCTAGTATAATCACTTCTTAAATCTCTAGACTTGTTCTGTTTAATGTGATCCATTTTCTTCTGTGGCCCTACTTCTCCATTGAGTATGAATCTTCCATCCTCTTCCCCCAACAGTGTTTCTGTGCATTCATCCCTTTTGTCTTCTCCTTTCTCTGGGCTGTGGTCCTAGTATTCCTTTCCCAAAACACAGATAGCTGTTTTAATATCTGTCCTGAAATTGCTGGGCTTTTGAGGGTCAGTCCTAGAAGAAGCTCCTTAGACTTCTTATGGAAGTTGCTGTATTCTGGGGTATCTGGCTGGCTCAGTTGGTGAAGCATGCGTCTCTCGATCTTGGGGTTGTAAGTTTGAGCCCCACGTTGGATGTAAAGATTACTTAAAAATAAAATCTTAAAAAAAGAAGTTGCTATATTCTATCTCTATACCTGAAAGAGACATGTTGAAGTCTTGCACGCAGTGGTCCCTCCCCCAGTTCTGCCTCCATACATCTAATTAATCTCTCCCAGAATCTATATCCTCATTTTTCATCCAGGAACCTTCCTATTTACATAATCAACAATTCTGCTCTCTTCCTTGCCTTGGATGCTAATTTTGTATATTCCCAGGCTTCTTATTCATCGCCTTCTGTTCTTTTGTGCTTTTTTTAAAAAATGTTTTTATAAAATATTGAGTGGATATGAAAGAATTTTTATAAAATATGTGGAAGGTATAAAGAATCACAATACAATTAATACCACCTAGTTTAAGAAAACAAACATTGCCAGGACTGCTAAAGCCCCAATACGCTCTTCCCTGATCCTGTGTACTCTCTTCCCCAGAGTTAACCTCTGCCCTGTATTTGGGGCTTATTTCTTTGCTTTTTAAAGATAATTTTACCAATTTTCTTTATTTATTTGACAGAGAGATCACAAGTAGGCAGAGAGAGGGGGAGAAGAAGGCTCCCTGCTGAACAGAGAGCCTGATGCGGGGCTCGATCCCAGGACCCTGTGACCTGAGCCAAAGGCAGAGGCTTTACCCACTGAGCCACCCAGGTGCCCCCAGGTGTCTTTATTAAGTCCCTTTTCAAGCCTTTTACCCATTTTCCTATTTGATTGTTTTTGTTTTAATTGGACCTTAGATATGCAGAATTGGAATAAATATTATCCTTGGCTCATAAGCATCAAAAGAAGTTCCTTTTTTGGTCTTTTTAAAATATGTATTTTACTGTTCTCTTACTCATTTATTAAATATTTTAATGGTGCTATGCACATCCGTATTCCTGCACCCCAGTCACTCTTCTAAATTTTGTGTTTATTATTCTCTTGCTTTTTAAAAAATGTTTATCCTGTGTGTATATGCCTAAACAATATGTAGTAATTATTTACTTCTTTTGAACTTTTTAAAAAAGCCACACAGAAGGGCGCCTGGATGGCTCAGTGGGTTAAGCCTCTGCCTTTGGCTCAGGTCATGATCCCAGGGTCCTGGGATCGAGCCCCGTATCGGGCTCTCTGCTCGGCAGGGAGCCTGCTTCCTCCTCTCTCTCTGCCTGCCTCTCTGCCTACTTGTGATCTCTGTCTGTCAAGTAAATAAATAAAATCTTTAAAAAAAAAAAAA
>ML108086.1:8472-21659 GCA_003697995.1 Taxidea taxus jeffersonii
CCGGAGGAGCCGCCATGCGCCCCGGGCCGCCCCGCGCCGCGCTCCGCCTGTGGCTGGGCTGCGTCTGCCTCGCGCTGGTGCAGGCGGGTAAGGGGGCCCGGGTGGGGGGCTCATCGCGGGGCGGGCGGGCGGGAGTCCTCGGGCCCCTTCCTGCTCCCCGCCCCCCAACCCGGCCCCGGCCTCTCCCCCACCTCTTGACTCCCAGGACTGTCCTCCAGCTCCCCACCCGGCCCGCCACCCCAGTCTTGGGGTCCAGGGTCTTGCGATCCCTAGTCCCGTCATCCCCTGGCCCTGACCCCAGGCCTTTGCCTCAGGTGACTGAGCTGAACTCCCTTCTCTGGCCTGGGGAGCAGCTGAGGACACCAGTCCCCCCACCTTGGGCCTCCCTCCCTGTCCTCAAAGCCCTGCAGGACAACTCTGCGGGTCAGAGCAGGATGGGGTCCTGGTTTGCGTGAGCAAGAGTGAGGGGGATGGGGACTGGCACCCTAGGACTGGGGTGGGTGGGGTGGACCCCTGAGCCTGCTGCAGTCGGGGTCAGGCCTGCCCCGAACACCTGCCTCATCCTCACCCAGCCCAGCCTCTCCTGAGGCTCTGTATCTGTCCTTTTAGCTTCTGGCGCCTCTCTCATCGCTCCCTCTACCCATCTCTCTGTGGCTCAGTGCTTTCTCTCTCTCTTTCTCTCTGCTTCCTCTCTACGTCTGTCTCTGATAGCCCACTTGTCTGTTTCTGGTTCTGTGTCTGCCGCCACCTGTCTGTGTCCCTCTGTCTTTCTCTGTCTCCACAGATGGTTTTGTCGCCCCAGGCCCAGCCCCTGGGGCCTCAGGTCCACTCCTGTGTGCGCCAAAGGGTGCTGTTCAGGGCTAGGTCTTCCCCTGACCGCACTCGCCTGTTGGGAGACTTACACACTGTGTGACTCCAGGGCCCCTCTCCTAGAGAGGTTCTTCCTGCCCTGCCCTCCACCTTCCCTGTCACTCTCCCTCCTACTCCTTTCCCGACTGACTCCCTTTCATCCTCTTCCCAAGTCAAGACCCTGCCTACCCTGTACTCTTGCCTTTCCTCTCGGAGAACCTGCTCTGAGTGACCCCATCTTCCCCTACCGCCTCCCCACCTGCCTCTTGGGGCTGGCAGAGTGTGGAGAAGCAGCTCATGTAGACCCCTCCCCAGGCTGCATTCTGTCTGCCTCACTGGGATACCAAGGATTCCTCTCTTGATCCTCACTCCGAACCCAGGGCTCACCCTGGCCTGGCTCTTCTTGACCTCTGGGTCTTTCTCCTTCCCTCAAGGTCACTCACCTGACAGTGTGGTATTATATAAAGAGCACTGGACTGGGAGTCCTTTTGACTGCTTTTCATCAGGCTAACTTTCAGCACCTGCAACCTTGGCCACCTATGACTCACCCCCCCACCCTCTGCCCGTGCCTGCCCCGCCCCTTCCCACCCTTCCATTAGATCTGGCCCCAGCCTCTCAGGTTTCCCTTGGACCCCTGATAGGGCCAGTGAGACCAGTGCGGGCTCCCACCCTGGATATGAGCAACCCGGGGCCTCTTGGGCCTCACTCTTCAAGCACTAATGAACTGAGACCCGTGTGCCAACCTCCCCCACTGTGTGGCCTTCCCCACGTCCCCACCTAGGAGACTGTGGGCCTGGGCCTTCCAGCGGGAGGTGCTCAGGCTCAGGTGCCTTCCCACCCACAGACAGCCCCTCGGCCCCAGTGAATGTCACTGTCAGGCACCTCAAGGCCAACTCTGCGGTGGTGAGCTGGGACGTCCTGGAGGATGAGGTTGTCATTGGATTTGCCATCTCTCAGCAGGTAACCCTTGAGGGACTGGGAGGGAAGGACACATCCAGAGAGTAGCGGGGATGCGGAGGGGGGTGTGCAGAGATGGAAAGGAAAAAGAAATAAAGGAGCAAGAGCAGACAGGCAGAAGAATTGCACATATGGCTTGGAATGGGGACCCCAGCAGGGAATGGATCGGTGAGGCGGACTCTGGGGACTTTGAGTGGAAACTGGGCGCCAAAAGTCCGGTTTTGATGCCACACAGACCTGAGTGCAGGACCCAGTGCAAGTTCTCACTGGAGAGACGGCCTTAGGCAGCTTTTCAAAGTTTTCTGCACCCGCACCCTCTCCGTCTCTGTCAAACGGATCTAGCAATGGTCCTAGCCGCCTGCAGAGACGAGGGGTGCGTGAGGAAGCCTATGTGTGGAAGGCTTTAGCTCAGCAGTCGGCTGAGCCCTGGTCGCTGCCAGGAGAGGGACCCAGTGGGGTTGGTGGCCGGGCGCCACCGACAGCGGGCCTGGCACTTGCCTTGGCAGAAGAAGGACGTGCGGATGCTACGCTTCATTCAGGAAGTGAACACTACCACCCGCTCGTGCGCCCTCTGGGACCTGGAGGAGGACACCGAGTACATTGTGCACGTGCAGGCCATCTCCATTCAGGGCCAGAGTCCGGCCAGCGAGCCAGTGCTCTTCAAGACCCCACGCGAGGCGGAGAAGATGGCATCCAAGAACAAAGGCAGGCCCCGGCCCTGCTCGGGGGGGGGGGGGGCGGGCGGGGGGGGGGGGTGGTCGGGGGCAGATCAGTGGGTGGCTTGAGGAAAGCAGCAGCCTCCGTCACCTCCCCGGACCCATGGCCCCTGGTGCCTACTAAAGCAGTACCTGAGAGGAGGTCACCCTAGTGCCCGACCATGGGGGTATCAACTCCCAGCTTTGGGTCAAGCCCTGTTGTTGCCGCTGCAAGTAGCCATCAGCATGTTCTCGAATCTCTTGTTAGGTGTCCAGGCACCTATAGAGATAAGCGCTTAAGATCCTGGGCCCCGCCCTAGAACGGGGGCTGGGGACACAAAGAGCCTCGGGCCAGTGTCTCTCTCTCCCCACAGATGAGGTGACCATGAAGGAGATGGGGAGCAGCCAACAGCTGCGGACCGGCGAGGTGCTGATCATCGTCGTGGTCCTATTCATGTGGGCTGGTAAGTGCCGCTGGTCCCTGCCTCACTTGGCCTCTGCGGAACGGAAGTCCCAGGCCAGGCCCCTTCTCTCCCAGAAGCGGAGGCGGCTGAGACATGATGGGAGAAGTCTCGAAGTCCTGCTCTGGGGACAAGATGAGACCCATTCACTGGTTTACCTCTCTTGAGAAACTTAGCGGATTGAGAGTTAGCTGCCTTGGAGGACCAGTTATTTGAGCATTTGCCCTTCCTTCCCTCGGGAGTAGTTCAGGCTCCTGGGGTGGAAGCCCCTTTGCCTTTCAGCCATGGCAGCAGCGGCCATGCCTCCTTCTGGGGTGCCGGGCCTTCAGGTGCTTAGGGTTGGGACAGCCTCATAACCTACTCCTTCTAGCCCAGTCCTGAGTCCGCCTCCTTAGGATCTCCCTAGTCCATCCATGAGCATGGCACTGCTTGTCTCTCCCTGTAGCTCCTCTTAGATGAGGTCATTGGGCTCATGTCTCTCCTTTTTTCCACTTGTCTGTGAGCTACCCGAGGATAAAGAACACATTTCATCTCAGTTCTTAACTCAACCAGCATTTTCTGAACGGCCACTCCGTTCCAGATAATAGTACTATAGTCATGACTAAGAAGAGCCCGGGGCTTGTAGGGACTGGGTCTGGGAGAAGCCAAGTCCCTACTTGACTATAATTCAGTGTGATGAGTGCTCAGTATGGGGGCAGAGGAGAGGGAATTAATTCTAGGGCTAGCAGTAAAATTAGGAAAAACACAGAAAGGAGGAAACATGGGGATTGAGCTTTGAAGGATGAATAAGAGTTTACCAGGCAGCCAAAAAAAAAAGGAACAGGGTTCTATCGACAGAGTATATAAGAAACAAATTCAGTTCAGTCTGGCTCAGCGTAGCTGTGACCTGAGAGAAAGTAGAAAGAGGGACAGTAAAGGATGGTGAGGCTATAAAGTTGGCTGGAGTCCGTTTTGAGAGACCTGAACACCATGCCAAAGCTGTCTAAGTATGGTGGCTGAAGGACAGCCTGTATTGTAGAAGCATTTGGAAAAAATGTTCTGTAGGCACATCGAAAAACAGGCACCTATAAAAAAAGAAAAAAGGTAGAAAAAAACCAAAGGATTGTAGAAAAGAGGTCTGTGGTGCGTTATCAGACCAGAGAGACACAGTATTTATACAATCTTAACAATATAAACATGGTGAACTAACCCAAGACTGGATATGCTTCTGTTAGGATGACGGGAAAGGAAGTTGTGGGAGATGTTAGCCTGTATCTACCGTGGCGGGAAGTCAAAAGATAGGACTTAAAACACATAGATCAGGAAAGAGCACTATACATAAAGCAGAGGTAAAATGGAGGCGACACCTAGAGGCAGTGTAGCTGGTTTCCGTAATAGCATTTGACTTTCAAGAACTATCACGCGCCCGTGTTAGTAGCTTGCTAACAGTGAGCATTTAGCAGAGCACGGACCCTGGAGTGCACATCAGGGCTCCCCCACCGCGGGACCTCAAGTAGGTTCCTAGGCTCTTTGCATCGGTATCCTCACTGGTAGCCTGGTGACAGTAACTACAGGTGCCCTTCTGGCGCTCCTCGGATTCGGCAGTGACCGTGCGCAGCTCAGCGGATGTTACTGTGTCTATTTCGCTAACTGGAAAGGAGAGCTGTCAGGGGTTTAACAAAGGGAAGGGGGAGATGGGATCACATGCGTGTCGTGGGAAGCTCAGCCCGGCAGCAGCAAAAGCAATGGCTGTTGGGGAACAGGGGGACAAGGAGCCAGAGGCAGGCTGTTGCAGCGATGCTGGACAGAGGCCACCTGGAGCTCAGTGTCTACCAGGAGCTCAGAAGGTGGCAGCAGGAATGAAGCAGGCGGCCCGGATTCGAGCTCTGGCCTCTCACTGTTCTCCCTGTCCCCCCCAACCCCGCCATCATCCCCCAGGCGTCATTGCCCTCTTCTGCCGCCAGTATGACATTATCAAGGACAACGAACCCAATAACAACAAGGAGAAAACCAAGAGCGCGTCAGAAACCAGTACACCAGAGCACCAAGGGGGAGGTCTCCTCCGCAGCAAGGTGAGGGCAGATCTTGGGCCGGGTGGGCGGCTCCGGGGCTGCAGCAGGGGCAGCTCAGCACCGGGTGTGGCTGCGGCTGGGCAGAGCCGACCTCGGCCGCTGCCGCTGTGACACAGGGGACACTGCACGTGGATTTTGGACCTTTTCCTTTTGCCGGGTGCCGGGGCCAGTGTGGTTAACAAGATGCAGTGAGTGGGGAGGGCAGAATGCTTGGTTGGTGTGGGACAGCATGAATAGGGGGTTCTGGGCTCATTTCTGCCCCTGCCGTGTTGTGTGACCTTGAGCAGGTGCCTCACTTTCATTTCCTCTTCCGCAAAACAGATATGAAAACCTTGTCAGTGCTTGCTCTGAGCAGCTCAGAAGAAACGCTAGAAAAGTGGGAGGATCTCATGGTTCTGATGATGATTACCCAACAAACAAACATCTGGCCCTCTCCACATTTCCTCCTCCTTCCATCTCCTCACACCCCCTGGCTTACTGTCCTCTCTCTTGGCTTCTCTCTCTCTGGCACATTTTCCTGAAGCCTCTTAGTAACCGCCATCTCCAGAAGCACGTCGACAGTGAAAGGGGCCGAGGCCGCGCTTAGAGGCAGGTCTGCAGGATGGGAGAGAACCAGCCGGCGGATGGCTCTGCTGGGGGTGGACCAGGGGCCGGGGGGCAAGGGCCCGGCACCCAGTCTTGGCCGCTGAGTGAGGCCGAAGGTGGGTTTGAGAAGGCAGAGAGACGAGACACGCAGACAGGGCTACCCCATTCCTTTCATCCAGGGATGAAAGCCTGGCTTTTAGGCGGCAGCCCTTCCTTCTTGTGTCCTCCCCTTACTTCCAACCTTGCAAGAAGTCTATTCGATTAGCCCTGGCTGCTTCTCTCATTTTTTTCCTCCCAGTTTCCCAACAAGCCCTCAGTGAACATCATCGAAGCATGACTGCCTGTCTGCAGGGAGAAGGATTTCATTTTTCTTCTCTGCTGGTCTCCAGGTCCATGGGCACAGGGACAGGGAGGACTGCGGTGGGGGGAGGCCCAGCTAGCTGCACTGTTCTCCCTCTTCCCCATCCTAGTCTGGTGAAGGAGGCTGAACTACAAACCCAAATTCTGCAAAAAATAAACAAGCCACAAAACTAAAAGGCCTGGCCCCATTCTGGAAAAGACAAAGCTGCATGAGACACAGCCTTCTTTCTGCCTCCTCGCCTCTCCTGGACTGGCTTCCTCTTCAAGAAAATGCACAAAGCTCCTGAGAGATGACCAGCACCTAGACTGACTCCAGCTGTGTCTTACAGACCAAGAGCCATCGTGGAAGCCATGGGGCAGGGTCATGGCTGCCAGCAAGCTTTTTCTGAATCCAGCCATCATGGACTTGCTTGTGGTGTGATGCACAACTTGGAGAGTGTGTGAGATGTTCTGTTTTGTCTCTTTTGGAAAACACAACTGAAGGGCTTCACTCCAGAGGACAGAGGAATCCCCCAAGCTGATTGCCTGCAGCCTCCATCTTCTTTGGCCCTTATTCAACTGTAATATTGTTAGCCTAGAGCCTTTAAGAAAACGAAGTGGGAAAGAGACCTGGGAGGTACTGGCCCCATTTCTTTAGGATGAGTCTCTTGGAGTTGGAACAATGCTGGGTTACGCAATTGAAAAGGTATGTCCACGTGGGACATCCTACAGGCTGCCGAGTTACCTGCTCTGGAGTGGAAGGTGCTGGAAGACAGGCCTGAGCCATTACCATGGAAGTCAGAGCAGCCCTGGCCTCTGGGGTCTCCATATCTTGCCATCTCATCCAGGGTTCTGGGAAAGCTACCCAGGGTCCTCATGTCCTTCCCTAGAGCCTGAGTGGTGTGAGGTGTCAGGTCTCTCTCTCCACTGCCCCTTTCTGGTAAACAAAACAAAACAAAACAAAATGGTGCTTGATAAGGGAAGGCAGACTCTTCCCTCAGACTGACAAGTGATGGCTGCTGAATGCCTGCATGGGAAGAGCTGGACCTCTGTGTCTTCCGTTGGTGGCTAAGGACAGGCGTGTGGGAGGACTGCGCCTAGCACAAGCCTGGCACACAGTAGGCGCTCAATGAATACCTGTTGAACTGAACGTTAAGAGCAGTGGCCCCCCAGCCAGAGAGCTGAAAGCCATCACCCAATGACCACCCCTTCCTTCTGGTCTACAAGAGCTCTTCCGGCTAGGTCAGCCACCACTCTACTTGGCCCCGACGTGGCAGCACAGGGAGGGAGGAGAGACAGGATAAAAGGCAGATGTCAGCAATACTAAGGGCTTCCTCATGGAAGGGCATGAGGCTCCACTCATTGTCTTGTGACTTCCATCCCTGCTGAATGGGGCTGCAAGGCCAAGGCTCCTTAGTGGAGAGGTCCTTACCTCTGATCCAGTTAGAGCAATAACCTCTTTTTAAATGGAAAATAAAAGACAAATGAAAAGGCACATCCTTGTCTTCTGGTAAATGCCCAAATGTTGCCCTCTTTTTCTGGCAATTGGCAGCAAGTCAGGATGTGTGGAGGAGGGAGTCAGTTCTCTCTCCATTTTGGCCTGCAGCTTCTTAGGGACATGCCTGCCAGCCAAGCTGGAGCTGGAAGGGAAATCTCGAACAGATGGGGGTGCACGTGTAGGAGGAGAAAATAGCTCCTCCATCATCCTATTACTGAGGCCCCCAAATCCAAGCTCGGGCTGCCTCGCCGCACAGGTACGCGGGCTGGTGCTCAGTTTTTAGAACGAAGGGTTTTCCCCTCTGGATGGGGCTGGGTGTTTTCCCTGACCAAAGGAATGCAGTTCTGGTTTCTCCCCAGGGTGAGGAAGGAAGGGAAGAGGATCTGCAGAAGCTGCTGGCGGCAGCTCAGTAGTCCCAGCATGCTGTTTGGGGCGGTTAAAGGAACATCATTCGGATCCCAACAGCAGGCTGAAAGGTGGAGTGATGATGTCATTAGCCAATGAGCAAACGAGTAAATGGGACACCTCGAACACTCCTGTCCAGAGCCAGCAAGAGCTGGAGAGAAAAGGTCAGGTGAAGAGGACTTAGGGTGGACTCTTCTGGAAGGTTCCGAGAGGAGGAAAGCAAGTCTGGGTGGGAAAGGAGAAATCTACTGGCACCCAGAACTCTAAACCACACTTAAGACTTGGCCAGGCCCTCTGTCCTGTGTGCCTGTCTAGTGCCATGTGGCGGAGAAGTCCCTAAGTCCATGCCAGGACCACAGAGACAGCTGTGGGGGGCCAGGGATTTACCAGGGCCTCTAGCACCTCCGCTGAGGACCTGAGGGGGACTGGAGAGGAGTGAACACTTCTGGTTTAGATAAACCCTATTCGCTGTGGTTACCTCCCTAAACTCCCAAGTTCCACAACGGAGCTTTTCTTGGACCAGCTGTCATGCAGAGAACCCTATAGCTAGGACTTGGGACAGGGTCCCCTCTTCACCACCTAGACCTGCAGATTCCTCACAGCTTGGGATGGTTGTAGGCAAGTTCTTGGGAGACTGAGAGGCCTGACCTGCAGGCCACACACGGCCAGATGAAAGGCAAGGCCTGCTTGGTCACCAAGTGACCCCTTGGGCCAGCTACTTCTCTGGGGGGTGCTCCTTACTTGTGAAGAACAGGATCCCAGAGCCCACCTCCCACCTGGAGTAGGAGCCAGGGGCCTTCCTCCTAGGAACGAGAGGGAAGCCCCAGGGTCTGGGAGAGGAAAAAGGATGGTGTTTCCGTGTGGCAGGAGTCCTTTCCTCTTCCTGATCCTGCCCGTTCAACCCAGGCTTTTCAGGGTGGCCTCCTATGGAATCCACTTTTAAGATCTCGAATTCAGCTCTTTACAAAAATACGTTGTTATTGTACCACTGCAGTCGCGTGACATTTTAGACTGCTATGTTCCTTCTCACCCTCTTTAAACCTATTTGAGTTTTTGGATTTTGCTTTTAAGTGGCCTCCAAGAACGAACTGCTTCTGTAAATGGGACACACCCCCTGGCTCCAGCCCCACCAAACTCCATCAGCACAATATTCCCAAACCCTCAAGAGTCACTGGAAGCTAAGTCAAAGGAGATCGTCATATACGAATACTCCTTAATGGTAACAATAACGATTCAGGACTACCACATGGGGTGTTTTACAGGTTGTCCAAAAGATGACATTCCACCCCCTTTTCAGAGGGGGCTGGGGAGGCTCAGATCTTCTGTCTGTGGCATGTTCCAGTTGTCACTGGGGGAGGACAGGTGGGGAGGATTGACAAGGCAGGTGCTTGTTCATTAAGAAATTCCACCACTGACCAGCTGATACTTCCTGTGACAAGTGGAATTTTTTTTTCCCGACAGGTGCTCTGACATATGAAGGAAGCAAGCATACCCCAGAACCAGCGTAGGAATAACTGTTTTCTTTTAGAAAAGCAGGACAACACAAAGTAAAGCAGGGATCCCTGCTTTCTAGTTTTAGGTGACTGGGTTTTTTTTCTTCCTGTAAAAGCTCAAAACAGGCTAGAAAATGACCCCATTCTTTTGAGAGAAGGTCCATTTCTCCTCCTCCTCACTTTCCATAACATAAAACGAAATAAGGGTGAGGAACACCACCACTTCGGAGAATGCAGCCTGGTCTCTGACACCTCTAATGGCCGCAGTAACACCTTGGTGAAAAGGAAATAAGCAACTACCAGACAAAAGGCTTTATACCAGACAGAAACAAAATGGTATGTACAGGTCAACAGTACCTCCGAATGAGACGTCAAACTGCTGAGTATTTAGCGAATCTGTATTGAAGCTTTAGCCTGGACTGTAGAATATCCATTAGACAAAACCTACCTCACAGCAAGACAGAGAGCCTGTCCAAACACGTTGCTACTTATTTTCTCAGCATGAGTGGAGATTTTAAAAGCATTGGCTAATACAGGTGACAAGCTTTTATTGCCTTCACACCTGTCTCCTGGGGTCAGTCTAAGCTCAGGTTCACAAAAGGGATCTAAGGAATGTCACGTCCCCCACATCTACCCACATTTACTCCACCTTCATCCCAGCTCCCAGGAGCAGTCAGTTTCTGGAGAAGTTGGATTAAGAACCACCATCAATTCTGTATGACCAGTTCTGGGTCCTATATCCCTTTCAAAGGGAGAATGCCCTGGGATAACTCAGCCTGAGGGAGGCAGACAGAGGTCAATCGCACGGCCATGGGAAGGAATGGAAGGCAGTGCTTGTCTGATCAAGCTGAGCCATCTCCCCTCTCTGCAGAAACAGCAGCACTGTGGTATTTCAGGCTTTCCCTGTGTCAGGCTCCTGACATGCACTATATGTAGCTGCAAATCCCAATCAATTTCAACATTTCTTAACTGCTGGAAGGCCTTTCTCAACACTGTAATTTACCCTCAAAAGAACAGGGAGCATGCACCCTCGCCTCCCCAGTACCACATTCTACTAACTGCCACCCCCGCCCAGACCCCACTAACCTGCCTACGCAGAAGAGGAAGGAACCCGCCTTCAAAGCCTGCAACAGACAGCCACAGTACATATGCCACGACAAGAACTTTTATTTCTCTTTAATGACATTAAACACAACTGCTACAAGGGAAAAAACATGATAAAGAGGAGGCACCAAACTTCAGTTTCATAATTGATCCTCACAACTCCAGTCCCTTGGGCCTGCAGGAGCTTACCGCAGGCTCTTATGAATAAACTACGTAAACAGCACGTTTTAACTCTGTCAAGACCTCTGCGGTGAGAATGTCGTCATGAAACTCATGAACCTCATGAACGAAAAAAGTTAGGTAGGCAGATAAGTGCACATAACCCTTACTCAAATAAAATACAGCACGAACTCGTGAACTACTAGACTGAGAACCCAACACCAAGTATGAGATATGAACCTCTAAAAACAGATTAAAACTCCAGATTTTACCTACTACCATCTTCAAGGCAAACATGCCTAATAATGAGTTTTCTTTGGCTTTTTTCTCCTTCTTAAAGAATACCGTGTTAACCGCTAGAGAACAGTTCTCTCCTCCCCCCGTCCAACAGATTTAATTAAGCTGCTAACGCTTTGGAAAAACAGAATTATTTGAGCAAAGAGGAAATGTGATTGTCACATTTTCTAGTTAACCTGTCACTCATTTGGCAAAGGCAATGCTGCCATTACACATTCAGACTTAAACCCTCCTTTACCAGGAAAGCAGGAACATGAGCTTAAGCAAAATGCTGTCCCTTCGCTCCTTGGGTTCCCCACTCTGCGGGGAACTAAATAGCCACAGCGCTAGTTATTCCAGCTACACCTGATTTTTATTATGCTACAGTTCCCAAGGTAGATGTCTGCTTATCTTACTCCATCATGCTAACTGAGGGAAACCTGGAGAAGTAACTAATGCAGTAAATGTCCATTATGCCAACTGAAATCACAGATTTTGACTCTTGCCTTTGAACAGAACTTCTTTGCATTTGGTCCCAGAATTTAACCCGAATGTTCAAGGAAGAGAATCCTCACCTAGATAAAAACAGTAAACACTTAGGGACATCCATCTAAGCTTATCGGTGGCTTGAATGACCAAACCTTTCCCAAGTCAGTTTCTAAAGCAGGGTAGGGGGTTTAAGATGGGTTTCTCACATACAAAGGTGGGGCTGATGAAAACACAAAACCAGACAAGAGGCAGCTAGCCAGTACCACCGGCGGCGCTACGGCAACCATGTGTCCAGCCTCCAGAGGGTGGCCAACAGCATGAATGCCAGACTGCAAAGCCTCCCCAGAGCTGTCTAGAGCCGTCTGTAAAGAAAGAATAACAACTCCTCAGACATCCCTGAGGATGGCAGCACGGTCTGACAACTCAATCTAGAATACCAAACCTTCCCATCAGGTAATGCTTCGTCCACAGGCTCAATCGCAACCACATTAGGACACACATTAGCAGTTCTGTCCAACAATGTATCAGAGGTTTGACCAGATGAGATGGGAACATCTGGAAGCTGAAGGCACCTCTTGTTGACTATCAATGGAGACAAAATAGTGGCTCTCCCAAGTCCCTCTGACAGACCGGAGCTCACTGACTGACATAGCAACTGATACCTGCAGCTGGGAGTCGAGCAAATGAAACTGAAGACCAACTCACATCTCAGCAGCACTGGCTTTCTGGCCTGTCCTAGAGTTAAGACTCTGGGTGGGAAGCTCTTAATAAAGAGAGCAGGGAGGCTGTTCTTAGGAGGCATATCTAGGTTTAACAGGATACAAGAACACACCAATAGAACCTAAGGAACGTAATGGTCCTAAGGAAAAAAAAGAAATCCTTGAAGAGAGGCAGAGAAGACAATCAGTCACAAGACCACAAATCGACAAGGGTTAGTCAGCAGTCTTCCGTCAGTTAAGATGTGTAAGATTTGTAAACCTATTGTGCAAAACACATTTAATGAAGAAGGGGGGGGCAAGAAAATAAATAAAGGCAGCTAGTAAGTACAAAAAAGAGAGAAGATTTACACATTTAATTTGTCCTTTCAACAGGATTTTTGTCCTGCTCCAACCTACTTCAAATGTCCCGGATTACCAACCTTAAAATACTGACAAGTACTCAGGGATTCAAATAAAAAAGTGAGAGGCATTGTTAAAAGTGACTTATGTCCATTTATAAGTCATCAGCAATAATTAACACTGGCTTGCAGCCTGGTAATCTCTTCCTTACAGGAGATTAAAAGATGGTTCTCTTTTCGGCACAAGAAACAGACTTCACCTCTGTGTTGAGGTGGGTGTTTTGCTCGAGCCTAAGTATTCTGGCTTAATGCTGGCTTTCAAGAAGTGGCCACCTTCAATTTAAATAAAAAATTAAAATGTTAACAGTGCTTAAACGCATGCACACAAACAAGAAGGACCTTATACAAAAAAATTTCAAGTCAGCAATGGAAATTTCCAAAAGGTGACAAGTTCTTTAAATAAAAATCTTGTGAAAAATAAAATTTGAAATCTATAAAGCACAAAAGAGCAGGAGATGAGATGCTGCTCTGAATAGGACCCTGGATAGGGACCTTCACTGCTGATGGGATGAAACAAATGGACTTGATGGGAAGTCCGGGAGACGCTGGAATCGATGGTGGCTTCGCATGTTCCTGTCGACCCACTGAGTCAGACTGCATCTCTGCAGAGGTTTCTGCCGGAACCGAGCATAGTTTCTATGACGAGAGAAGGAAAATGAAAACAGGAAAGATGAAGGTTTCGTCTGGAATGGCTATTTGTACACAAAAA
>ML108087.1:0-26585 GCA_003697995.1 Taxidea taxus jeffersonii
TGTAAATTTAAATTATTATATCAGTCATCTGAACTAATTAAAAAAAAAAAAAAGAATACCTCTTCTAGCACACTTGTACTGAGAACACCATAACAAGCAACTTGAAGATTTAAGTTTTACTTTCTTGCACAAAGAAAAATACTTTATAAGTGTCTGTCCTATTTAAGGACTTACATTTTTGATGAACAAAAGAAAGGAAGAAATGGAGGGAGGAAAAGAAATCAGAAGGAAAAAGGAAAAGGGAATAGAAAGGAAAAGAAAGGAAAGGAAAGAGAAACAAGTGAATGCAGTCTGGAGCAGGGAGCTTTTATCATGTGTTGCTTTGGAGATCAGGGGCTCTGTTATTTGTATTTTGGCATTTTTGGCAGTGCCTAAATAGTGCCTCATATTTATTTGAGAGTTACCAAATCCTTACTTGGATTGAATTATTTATATCATATTCATAATAGGAAATGTATGTTAAAGATGATGGGCAACTGTATAATTTAGATATGCTATATACTTAAATGGCATTATAGAAAGAGGTAGCTATGCTCTGACCAAAGAAATCTTTTAAGAAAAGATTGTACTTCAGAAATTCTTTACATTATACAAGTAATTCCATAAATTTGTATTCAAATTATAAAGTAAACATTGGTGTGAATACAATAATAGCAGGGAAAAGTAGCAATTAAATTGAAAAACCTTTTTTCACTCCTTATTTCAGGCAAATCTGATCTGTAAATTAAAATGCCTCAAACAAAAAGATTCACTTTGTATTAAGAAACATCCAGTCATTATCATAGGTCCTTTTCATTATATAATTAAATATTGCAGTCTTATAAATAATTGAATATCTTTAAAAACTCATAATTTAAGGAGTTGTTAACATAGGAGATCTACTGAGCTGCTAAAATCACAAGGATAGCCTTGTGTGATTATTACTAATTTTCTTTTAAAAGGAAGATGTTCTTTCTACACAGGGTAAAATGAAGCAGTAATTTACAAAGTATCTTTAATTTACAAACAGGGACCAACACTTTAAATATTTTTCATCAGAGAGATCATTTGAGAAATACATATAAAGATATGGTCCACATAATATTCAAAGGGTTTTAGTTTTGGGGAGTAATGATTTTTCACTCAAAATTTATTTTGAGTATTAGAAATACTATCGTTAGTGGGGTGCCTGGGTGGCTCAGTAGGTTAAGCCTCTGCCTTCTGCTCAAGTCATGATCTTAGGTCCTGGGATCGAGCCCCGCATTGGACTCTCTGCTCAGCAGGGAGCCTGCTTCCCCCCCACTCTCTCTGCCCATCTTTCTGCCTACTTGTGATCTCTGTCGAATAAATAAATAAAATCTTAAAAAAAAAAAAAGAAATACTATCATTAGATTCTTTCCATTGCAACCAATGAGTGATTCCCTTTTAGACATAGACTTGCTGTCTTTCTCTAAGAAAACCTGAATGAGTGCAGTTCTCCCCCAATTAATTAAAAATTCTCTCTCAATATCAATTTCTCTTCTGCACACACACACACATTTTACATAAAATAATTACATTATAAGATTAGTGAAATGAACAAAATTTAACTATGCTTCTCCCCACTATACCTACACTACTGAAATGATTTCTTTTGTGCAGAAACAGAGAACCTGTTTAACATACCTATGTAGCACAGTGCATGTTTTAACATCCTTATTCTTTAATTTTCTCTTCAGATTTTTCAGCATCTATGATACACTAGATATAAATTTCAGGACAATTCACATTGCCTTAAAGGTTTTCTTTGAAAGATATTTAGTCTCCAAATTGAGACGCAAACGCTTAACATAAGAGATAAAGTATTACCCTGAAAAAAGTTAAAAATCTATTTGAACAAATTGTCTACCTTTTTGTTATAAGATTCAGATATCTTCTCTTAAGCAACTAAATGGCTCAAGGTTGCATTAGATAAGTAATTCAATAATAACTACATATTCAATGATAAGGAAGTTACTTTTTTCTATTGCTCTCAATTATAGCTCTATCAATTTAAATGACAGTTACTATGTGTCATTTAAAATTAAGAGCTTAGCCAGTGTTTCTCAATTATTCTGAGATTAATCTCTCCCAAGGTACTAGTAGCAGGAGGAAAATATATCTTCACACATTTTATGAGTAGAGTTGAAAGCAAATTATGTCAGAAAAGGTTTGTATAGACATTTAGTATCTCCTTTCTATGTTAAGAACATAGTGTTTCCAGTTATTCAGAGTTAAGATAAATTAATATAAATTACATACACTTTTAGAAAAGAAAAATATATCCAAATTAGAATCAAATAGTTTGAAATTGAAGTCAGCAATTGAGATAAGAGATATGGCAGTTACAAATTAGTTTTAAACATGCTATGTATATTTTATTTTTTAATTTTTTGCTTTTGTTCACCTAAGAAAAACTGCATAGCACAAAACTGATGGGTAAATAAAGAAATGCTTGGTAAATTTGTATTAAGAGAAGATGGCAAAACAGGAAATGCTTCTGACTTCCTTCACTAAACACAATCTGGAGATGCTATAGAATCAGGATGTAGTTTATGTGTTCCAATATGTAAAACAAAATTATGATATAGGCCTGTGGAGACAGAAATGATTGGAAAATGTGGAGGGAGTGTCAAATAAAAATCTTGCATGCCATTGATGGAAAATAGGCATTATTGGAGGTCTCTCATAAGACATTCTGAGCAGCACTGCCTTCACTATTACCACTGTAGAGTAAGAAGCTGGAATATCATATCAATGTGCTCTGCCAAGAAAAAAAAAGGATAGATAAACAAATGCAAAGAATGAGAAATATTTTCAGGAATATGAGTGACAAGACTAGAAGTAATATTTCTGTGTAATGAAAGCACCAGAAGAGGAGATAATGACATGGAGAAATTATAATTTTAAGAATAATGTATCTGTACTACCATGTTCAATACAACACTGTTCACAATAGCCAAGACATGTCCCTCAGCTGTTGCATGGATAAAGAAAATGTGACATATACATACAAAAGAATACTATTCAGCCTCAAAAAAGAAGGAAATTTTGCCATTTGTGACAACAGGGATGGACCTGGAGGGCATTATGCTAAGTGAAATAAGCTAGATATAGAAGTACAAATAGTGCATGATTCTATTTAAATGAGGAGTCTAAAATTGTCAGACTCATAGAAACAGTAGAATGGTGGTGGCCATTGTCGGGGAGGAAACAGGAAAGAATTAGTCAAAGGGTACAAAGTTTCAATTATACAGGAGTAATTAGTGCTAGAGATCAACTGTGCAGCATAGAGACCACAGTTAATTAACAATACTGCATTCAGAAGCAGACAGAATAGTACCCAAATCTAATGCAACTGGTATAACCTAACCTGGCAACTGTACAATCAGAATGGAATTGGAGAATCATTTGGAATTGGACAGATTTGAATTAATTTTTGTTGCAGTAGAACATAGTTAAAGAATTGTCGCAGTCCCTCAGCTATAAAACCATAGATCAATAGCTATTCAATCACTAAAAGATTTACTAGCTAGTATTAACCTACTAAAGATTTTACTTATCTATAAGAACACTTAGGTATTGGATATGGTGCTATTTATAGAGATTATAAACAACCGTGTAAAATGGTTGCTTTTATTATCCATACAAGAGTTGACATCTGGTGTATGCAGGCTGAAACTGCTAAAAACAAGAACAACAACAAAATCCCAAACAAACTAGTATTCACTAAAAGGTGTTAAGTTTTCTCCTGTATTGACATGGAACAAATACATTTAGATGAGAACTTGTCACTCAAGGAGATTTAATTAATTTTGATTCAAATGTTACTACTGACATTGAAAAATATGAGAAATGGTCAATTGGATGGGATAAATTGAACCCTATTCCTTACAACTTAACAGTTCTACCTACCCTATAATGAACACCCCAGGTGTTGACATCAATGATGGGTAATGGGCTTGGTGTGATATGTATGATATAATGTATAATAATGAATATTCACAAGAGATCTATTGAGCTATGAAGAAAAAAATCTAACTTTAGACTACCAAGTCCCTAATGTTAATTATGTGTTAGGTACCAATTGGGAAAAATGAAAAGAGCTGAAGAATAGCTATCAAATTGTAAAGTACTTGGAAAAAATAAGCTACTAAAACATATCAATAATTTGTAAAGTTTTTATATAACGGAGAATCCTTACACGTAGCTACCAAGAATCCATTTTAACTATGAATCACTGGTATGTTTTCCAAAGCTATTAATAGAAAGCTAATATACTTAATTTTGTAATTCACCCCACTGCAACATGAATCATTGCTTTCATATGTATGCTCTGTGTGCATTTTTGGACTTATTGGCTACATATAAATTAAGAAAAACTCAAAAAGAAATTAACACTGCAATGCAAGTTGTGCAAAAAATCTGCTACTATAAATAGTATCAAAAGTTGGAATGCTTGTGGGAAATTGAATTTAATTTCATCTTACTGAAGAATGTTGAAGACTGTGATTAACCATATGTACTGTCAAGAAGATGCACTGTCTGGGGTAACCATAGGAGATACTGATAAAGAATTACAAAAATCATCATGTCAGAGTAAACTTAATGTAGCTGTTGATGCAAATCAAGCAAGTACTGACTGTTTACTCGTAGTACAATGATGTAACAACTGTAACTTTAATTTCATAAAATAGAGTCAAAAATTCACTACAGTTCTGTAGTTAATGTGGGCTACCTTCATGCACTTTTTACTTTTCTTTTTTTTCCTACCCCAATAATAAATAAACTTAGTGAATGCAATTTTTTTGAATTGGCATGTTCTTTGGGTTGTAATTTTTAAATTCCCTGATATCTGCAAAGTCCAGTCACCACCGGATATTTCAAGGATGTCAAATCCGTCTTCATCAGCAAAATCCTTATAGATACTGTGATCCCAAGGGAGGGGTGGGTCCCTGGAATGTTCAAAATGTGGGGAAAAGTAATGTGCTTGTTATTGAGCTGGTCCAGCATCTTGAGCAACTTAAGTTCAATCCTACTGGAGACCTCTAGATGAGTTGTGTAGAATTTCCATTAGAACTGCCTTTCTGAGAGACAGAAGAGGGAACTATCATCTGGTCGCTGTGACACCCCCCCACCCACTGACACACACACTGACACACACATAACTTGACACACCATTTGTCAAGTTATGACCTTTGGATGGCTAACTCCACTGCAGTTCCATCTTCCTGTATATGTCAGAATAGGCCTCCTATCCTGGCAGGAAAGGAGCCCTGGGCAGAAAGCCAGAGATAGGTGGTACAGCTGAGGCAAGATCTGTCAAGTTCTATCCACACACTGCTGTTGCCAGATTTGGAGTAAAAAGATAGGCAGGTAAGAGGGTCACAGTAAGCTTCTGGTATAATGCCTTCTCACCACCCATAAAATCATCACATACATTTTCACCTTTATTGTTATCAGTGCAGGGAAATTAGTTAAAATTATCTCATGTACCCTCACAATTACATTTCTCAAACTTTACTTAGATGTGATATACACATACTACATAGCTGGATACAACAAATAAGATATTTAAGATATTCATATCTATACCTGATGAAAGACATTTGTCTTTATTTTACTTATTTTAGATCTTGGAATTGGTGTTGGTTTCTTAAAAAAAAAGCATGCCATCTGGATGTCTTCTTTGCAGAAATGTCTGTTCATGTCCTCTGCCCATTTCTTGATTGGATTATTTGTTCTTTGGGTGTTGAGTTTACTAAGCTCTTTATAGATTTTGGATACTAGCCCTTTACCTGATATGTCGTTTGCAAATATCTTCTCCCATTCTGTCAGTTGTCTTTTGGTTTTGTTGACTGTTTGGGTATTTACCCTAAAGATACAAACGTAGTGATCTGAAGGGCACATGTACCTGAATGTCTATAGCAGCAATGTCCACAATAGCCAAGTTATGGAAAGAACCTAGATGTCCATCAACAGATGAATGGATAAAGAAGAGGTGGTATATATATACAATGGAATACTATGCAGCCATCAAAAGAAATGAAATCTTATCATTTGCAACGACATGGATGGAACTAGAGCATATTATGCTTAGCCAAATAAGTCAACTGGAGAAAGACAACTATCACATGATCTCCCTGATATGAGGAAGTGGAGATGCAACGGGGGTGGAGGTTAAGGTGGTAGGAAAAGAAAAAATGAAACAAGATGGGATGGGGAGGGAGACAAACCAAAAGAGACTCTTAATGTCATAAAACGGACTGAGGGGGGTGTGGGGGGAGAGGGGTTGGCAGAGGGTGGTGGGGTTACATTATATGTTTAAATAAAAAAGCTTAAATTAAAAAAAAAGAAAATAAATAAAATCTTTTTTTAATTAAAAAAAGCATGAATTTTTATTAATACTCTGGAACAAATTAAATATCATAGATTTTACCTAACACTCATTTTTAAGACATATTTAATATTTAGTTAAATTAGTTCTTTGTAAAACTTTAAATTTTGACCCATAATTATTTATCTATGCACATTTGTTGTCTCTTTTTGAATAAGCCTTCACAATTTATATTATTAGTTTTGAAATGTGTCTATTTTATTAGAACAGTATAATTTAAAGCTAAAGCTACATAGAGCATTCCAATTTTTCGAATGTCTTTTGAATCAGTAACTATAAACTGTTAATATTTTCTTATGCATACATTTCTCTTTTCATTCATTTTTTCCCTTAGATTAGAATTGCTAAAGATTTGCTTAATTTATTAGGATTTTCAAAACAGAACTCATAGTTTTTATTTATTAATTCTACTGTTGCTTTTTAGTATCTAATTTAATATGTAGTTGCTTGTATCAATAACTTCTGCCTACTTGTCTTTAAAAATCAATATACTTTGCCAACAAGTCACAAAGCTATATAAAATCAATTTTTTGATTTGATAAATAAAAATATAAGGATGTATTACTATAAACTTCCAGATATACAGCTTTGGCTACAGTTTATAAGTTTTGTTATTAGCAAGTTTTGTTAATTCACAAATCATTTGTATAGCAATTTTTTTCTCCTTTTTATTTGAAGGAGCAATGCTTGCTTATGTGTAAGAATCACTGCCATTGAACTCGTGAGAGCCATTGAGCATCTTCAAAAAATATATACACATATGCACAATTACTCAAAATTTTATACATACTGTCAAGATGCCTATCAATCACTTAAGTTTGAACCATCAATTAGAAATGCACCATTAAAATAACCTTCAACAATTTCTATATAATTATACTTTATTTGGTTCTTTTTTCATTATTCACATTTATCTGATTTTTGTTACAAGGCTTGATTGTTTATTTCTCCCTTGAGGATTATATTAATTAGTGGTTATTTGAAAAGAGATAGACATTTTCCAGTATATTTAAGTATAGATATTAAGTATATAGTATATGGTCTATGTTTTAAGAAGTTAGTCATTGAAACTCTATGAATTATGTCACTTAAATTTATTGTATTATTTTTATCTTTTTTATACTTCAAAATATCTTACTCTAAAATACACATGTTAAAGAAAACTGAATCAATTATATAGTCTGGTTCTTGGGTTTCTTTTTTTAAGATTTATTTATTTATTTGAGAGAGACAAAGAGAGAGAGAGAAAGACTGGGAGGGGCAGTGGGAAAGGGAGAGAGAATCTCAAGCTGGCTTTGCACTGAGAGTGGGGATCTTAAACCCATGAGACCACAACCTGAGCCGAAACCAGGAGTGAGACGCTTAACAAGCTGCGTCACCCAGGTGCCCCAGTTTCTTGGGTTTCTAAGAGTTTCTATCCCTATATATTTTGCTATGTAAATTTACGATTTCATACTTTCATTTGTATCATCAATTTAAAATAACTGGATTTTTTCTTGTAATTTTTTGTCTTCATTTTTGTTCTGATACTATTATTAATATCTTAGCTTTCTTTTAAATTGAATTTGCTTAATTTATTTTTGGATTTTATGAGTTATTTGTTTAAGTGTCCCTAGTGTAGCTAGTTCATATCTGGTAGTTTGGATATTTAACCCATTCTTTTTTATCAAGATAACTGAAAGTTTTAAGGTTTTTATTCCAACTATAAGGTTTTATAATGTGTGTGTGTTTACTTATCCTCAAGCTATCTTCGTGTTTTATGCTCTTTGAAACATTAATTGAATTGTTTCTAGTTCCTTTTTTCTTTTGGAACTGATACATGTTATTGTTCTAATATTGATTGCCTCAAAAAACCAGAAAACTAAAAAATTTGAATCTGTATGCCTAAACACCATCAAGAATAAAAACAAAATAATGCATAGATATTGAAATAATGTCTCAATAATATAATTTTCTAGTTATCTTGCCTTATTTTCTTCTCATTTTCAAGACTTTATTAAAACAATCTGAAAATTTTAATTAATATTTTTATCATTATTTACATGATTAAGTTTCTTAAATACTGCTTTCTTAACAGTTATATTAACTTATATACTTACATTAATAATCACTTAGATTCCATATAGAAATAAGGCTTTAATTGTTCACAATTTTTAGAAAAGTTGTTGGATTAAAATATATCTTTCTTTTGATCTTATGTTTGAAAAATGATTTGGATGTGAATAAGAAACTTTCCTTGTTAATACTGTTTCTTCAAAACTTTACTATCATGAATAATTATATTCTCCATTTCTTGCTGTGGAAGAGAAATCTGAAGCAAGGATTATTTTCTTTTTCTTGAATGCTTAGACTTCTCTTTCCTTACCAGATACTTATATTATCTCTTTATCTTTAAAATTCAGATATTCTTCTAGAAGAAATTCATGAAATGAAAGCTTCTGTGATAAAGGTAGGCACAGATTATTTGCTACTTCCTCTGTTCAGAATTGCCTTATTATCCTTGAATCCTTTTTGGCTTAGAGATTTATTTGATAAACAGAATATGCAGAAATGATGGAACTTCTAGAAACCTTGTAACTTCTACCCAGGCCTTTTCTATAACAGTAAGAGTAACAAACTGCCAGATCAGAAGTGCAATAATCCTGAGACCACCAGACCATGAGGAAGCCATGTTAGCCCCAACGAAAGGTCATATGGGGAGAAATGGACATGTTGGGGTAACTCCATCCCACCTATTGCAGCCTTCTCAGCCCAAGACTAGACACTCAAATGAAAAAACTATTTTGCAGAAAACAGCCACAACAGATGCTACATGAAGCAGAGAAGAACGCTTACAGCATCCAGATTGAAGGCCCTAGGCACATGGGTTGAGTCAAGGCTTCAGAACCATTCAGACTGCCATAGCTCAGGGCCCTACCATCATGGGCAAAGATTAACTGCTCCTGCTTAAATTTAAAACCCAAAAACTGTGAATGTGACAAAATGGTTTTTATTTTATGCAACTTAGTTTTAAGGTAGTTTGTTAGCAACAATAGAAAACCAGAACACTTTCAAATATGGAAACTAAAGATGTTTTCTTTTCCCCAAATTGAAGTGATATTATCATTTCATTGACAATTGCTTTTTTGACCTCCACTTTTTTTTTCCTTTTGGTGATGCTACTATATACAGATTGGATAGCTTATATTTGTTCTCCATATCAATTTCTATATCCATTTCATACACTTTTTCAGCCTATCTTTTCACTTTTCTTCCCTGAGAAAATTCCTCTTCTTGCCTTTAAATTTGGGAATCCAGCTTTTTGCCCTATCTACTTGGCTCCTTATTGCTGCACTGAGGTTATTAGCTTAATAGTTATATTTTACATCTCCAATAATGCTTTCCTTCCCCAAATTGGTCCTTTTCTGTAAAGGCATAGTCACCATATATTAATGCAATACACTGTTAAGTTTCATAGTAAGTACAGTTTGTTTTAAAATGCATTCTTCTTTTAGAAACTTTGTTTCACTAGTTATCTTAATATTTACATTGGTTCCTATGGAAGAAAATTGCTACAGATTTTTTTTACTAAGTGCACACCTTATTAAATAAAATTCTTAATATCTTACTCAGCTTTTTCTCTATTCCCTCCAGTAAAATTGGGTCCTATAGAAAGATTTCTTTCTTATAAAGCTAAATAATGAAACTCCAGATCCTTCCCTTAGAAATTCAAGTTTGCATAACTAACAAAAGGAGTCTAAGGAATGATGAAGGAAGTTTGGTTTCTCTCTGCAGATTTGGGGGAGAGATACTCTTTTGCATCATAAAATTTTAAAAATAATCTCAGGTGGTAAAGTGTTAAAATGAGAACTTTCCCAAGAATGTCAATTTTATTCTTTTGTGTAAAATGGATACATATGTGAATATTCATAACTATTATTAACTTGTTCTGTTCTCTATTTAATACACGTGCCCATGAGAATACATTTTGAACAAAGGGATATTATGATCTTATGAACCTCCCAAGACTTTAGAAATTCTTGCTACAATCTGTGAAAAAATGTTGTGAAGATTCTCTTTCAGCTGTGTTTTTCTGTTAACAACATTGAAACTGATATCTCAAATGCCTAATGGTTTAAATACTTAGTATTCTCAGTGAAACGAGGAGGAGATCATTGGTACTTTCATCTTCTCACAAAGACATAGTAGAAATATAAAAGCCTATGAATATTTTATTGTTTAACAAATAATGACAAAATTTAGGTTTCGATTAAGTTCCTCTTTTTTGACTTAATGAATCTGTTAGGTCAGCAGCTCCGGGAATGGAGGAGGAGCAATAAAAATGGCCATCGGGCCCTCATCTTTCAGGCCGCCCTCTTCCTTTACCCTTGACTCTCCCGCGGAAGGACGTATGCAGAGGACAACTCACCGTGAGTAACCCGATACCTATGCAGGAAACAGGAACATCAGGACTCCCCCAACCCTCCAATCACCAAATACCTTACCACATATAGTTGTGAACCCACGCCCTGAATACCTTACCTTATATGGCTGTGAACCTATGCCCCGTTTTAACCCAGATAAAAGACCCACTAGACCCCGCCCGTGCGGCTTCCCCGACTCCCCTCTCCTGAGTTGCGGAACCTCGCCCGAGGGCACCTTTAATAAATCTTGCCTTGCGCCTATCTCGCCTGGTGTTGTGTTTATCTCACCTATAAAACCTTACAGAATCTTCCTTTGTTTCTCTTGATTTTCCTCTCTTTTCAACATTTACAAAAGAAAGTATTTATTGGTAATTGAGGAATACTCTATCAGAGATTGCAGATCCTAATAAAATTCTTTATCCAGAAACAGTCTCCCTTTCAGTTCTTTCTGGACACAATTAAAGCCATTCTTCCATTGACCTACCCTCACAAGAACTAATCTGTGTTCTAGTGTCTCTCCAGGGCCTATCCCCTCAGGGTAGTAGCAATGTCTGTGGACTGCAACAGCTTACTCATGAACCATTGTCTCTAACCCCAGTCAGACGTTTAGTGGGCCAACACCCGCATTTCTCCGGCGTAGAGGATGCTAATTGAGTTCTGCAAGGTTGGGGAAAGACAAAGAAGAAATGCAATTTTTTTGTTCACTATCTCTTCAAGATTTCACAGAGTAATACATGAAAAGCAGCTGATGCTATAAGCAACCTCACACACACTTCCTTTGAAGTTTTGCTGGAAGATTCCTTCTCTCATATGTACAGTGGTACTGAAATTTCCCAACTGTACTGCTGGGTCATTTGGGCAGAAAAATTGGTAGGACTAAATATGTGAGCTTTGTTGCAACTTCAATTCTGGCATTGCTCTTTTATATTTCAATTTGTTCTTTAAAGTAACACTTCTGATGTATGGCAAAGGAGTGGAAATGAGTATTTTTTAAACTCCTAAAAACATAACCTCAATGAAAAGGTTGCAATATTTTTTCATTTATGTACTCTAAAGATTTTTTGTAAAATGGTGTTCTCATTCAAATATTCACATTCCTCTTGTATAATGTACTATTTTAAAGTTTCTGTCCTTGAAGCCACTATAACATATGGAGCAAAATAATAATAAAATAGAATTTAATATTGAACAACTATTTATTTCTGGATAAATGAAAGCTAAAATTTATGCTTTGTGGATAAATAATAAATGTCTAAGTAATCCATCCATAAAGGAAATTGTAAAGAAAATACTAAAATTAAGACCATAAATACTAAAAACTATATGACAAAATATCATAGATAAAATTAAACAAGGCAATTTTGGAGTATATTTACTGAAAATATGCTAGGAAAATATAAATACATAAGGAGTTATTTTTTATATTATAGGAAAAATACTAAGTAAATATAATTCATGTAAAACAAATGCTAGTAAACAAATACAGAAAATTATCAATTTTTACATACATCAAACTTGTTTAAAAAGCAATTAAATATTATTCCATATCTATTAAATCAATAAAATTTAAATGCAACTATCATTCCCAATTCTGACTATTGGCTATTATAAAATTGATATACATAATGGTTATCAATGTAGATTATTACAATATTTTAAAAGGTAGTATGCTAGTTTATATCAAAACACCAAACATCTTTGTACACTTTGTCCAAGTAATCTCTCTTTTGAAAACTTATATTTTTAAATAGTTAAAAAACTTAAGTATCTATAAATCTATATACATGAAGATCTTCATGAATATGTTTCTTATAATAAGGAATTTCAACTGTTGAAATGTTCTATTAAAATTGATTTAGTGAATTATGGTGCCAAATTAAATGGAATATTTGCAAAACACTTAATATTTAATAGTTTCAAGCCACTAAAAAGAGAAATATGAAAAATGTTGACAATGTGGAAACATACTTTTGTATGATGTTGAAAGAAAACGGCAAATTAAAAAATATGTCTATGCTATGCTTATACTCAGGTAAAACATGTTTTACATACTAAAAAAACTTGAAAGACTTGTAGAAGAAATGTTTCCTGTAAGGGGATTGGAATTCCTTATGATTTAGTTTTATATAATAAAAAAAATCTGTGGGAGGCATCAATGAGAGTAGAATCTACAATAAATCTAACATTTTTTTCTGATTATTACACTTGAAAATTTCAAAGAGCACTTTGTAAAAAATTATACTTCTTGTATTTGTTTAAACAAAATACCTGTGAATTGTATAAATATGTGAAGTATCATGAAACCAAGAATTTCTGTAGTGTGAAATAATAAATAAATAATAAATACATAATAAAATCCCTAATCCATGTAAAGCAACACAAATGTTGTATAACATAAAAATGTTTGGGTTAGTCTTCACATAGAAACTGTAAAGGCAAATTGACATTATTGTTATTTTTTTATTCACAATACTTTTATTTTTTTCCAGACAATTAATTACTCATAAGCCCTTTTTAGCAAAAAGACCATTATTTCCCACTGTGGAAAAATCTCCCAAGGGGTAACTTATTCAGTCTCTGGTGGGTTTTGTTCTCTTCATTTATTTTATACTATTTTTTATTTAAATTCAATTAATTAACATATAGTATATTATTAGTTTCAGAGATAGAGTTCAGTGATTCATCAGTCTTATATGACACCTGCTGCTCATTACATCACATGCCCTCCTTAATGTCCATCACCTTAAAAATTATGTTAAATGAGTACCTGGATGGCTCAGTCAGTTAAACATCCAACTTGGTTTCAGCTCAGGTCATGATCTCAGGATCATGAGATCAAGCCTCATGTTGGGCTTTGTGTTCTGTGTGGAGTCTGTCTGAGATTTTCTCTCTCTCCTTCTTACCCTCCTGATGTGCACTCTCTCTCTTTTTTTTCCCTAAAATAAATAAATAAATAAATCTTTTAAAAAACTAAAACGACATTAAAAACTATAGGACAGGAAAGGAAAAGTGAATTATGATAAATCGGAGGGGGAGACAAAGCATGACTGTGGACTCTGAGAAACAAACTGAGGGTTTTGGAGGGGAAGGGGTGGGGGTTGGGTGAGCCTGGTGGTGGGTATTATGGAGGGCATGTATTGCATGGAGCACTGGGTGTGGTGTATAAACAATGAATCTTGGAACAGTGAAAAAACAAAATTAAATTAAGATGTTAAAAAATATATAAATAAATAAGAAAAAGGAAAAAAATGTTATTGAGCTATGGGATGGGACAGCTATTCTTCCATACTTATTAATTTTCAGTGGAAAATTAACAATTAGTGGAAGCTAATTGTTCAGGACTGGCTAAGCATAATGGTTGATTTATGAAAAATTTTAATCAATAGTCTAGATATGGTTGGCTTCTATATACTTGTTTATGTACTTGTATAATTTAATTGTGTAATAAACAATCTTTAATGTCATCGAAAATAAAATCTAGTACTTTGAAAATAAATGACAGCTAACCAAAAACCCCCTAAACAAAAAACTATATTTATGAAAAAGCAAGACTGCCTAATCCTTAAAGCTATAAAGCTATAAGGCACACTTAATTTTTTTAGATATTATGACATTGAGGGAAATAACACTTTATAAAGGTTGAATTATTTTATCTCAGAAAATAATTTTGAGCTCAAAACACCAAATGGACAGTGAAACTTTAAGATATTAAAATATTATCTATTTTCTGGGGTGCCTGGGTGGCTCAGTGGCTTAAAGCCTCTGCCTTCAGCTCAGGTCATGATCCCAGTGTCCTGGGATCAAGCCCCACATCAGGATCTCTGCTCGGCAGGGAGCCTTCCTCCTCCTCTCTCTCTCTGCCTGCCTCTCTGCCTACTTGTCTGTCAAATAAATAAATAAAATCTTTAAAAAAAAAAACTTTCAGAGTTAAGAAAATAAAATAATATCTATTTTCATCATGCAAGGTAGCTTCAATTAACTTGAAGTGATTAAAGGAAAATGAATAAGGATTGCGCAATTAATGAAAAGCTGATGAAATTTTTATGTAAGGCAGATAAGCACATCAGTCATGCTACTGTTAGTCCAAGCATGTGGAGTGGCTTACCCAGTGGGTAATAACTGCCTTCTTTTGGAACACAGAACACGTGTACTCTACCTGTACTGTGGAGGGTGATGTTTCATTCTTGGTTTCACAGGGAAGAGTTTTTCATTTTCTGCCTCAATGACTTATTCATTTTTTTAAAGATTCATTTATTTATTTGAGAGAGGGAGACTGTGTACATAGGAGCAAGGGGGAAGGGCAGAGGGAGGGAATCTTCAAGCAGACTCCTCATACTGAGCTCTGAGCATGAGCCCACTGTGGACTCCGTCTTACCACCTATGAGATCATGACCTGTGCCAAAACCAAGAGTCAGATGCTTAACTGACTGAGCCACCCAGGTGTCCTGACTTACCATTTTTTAAAATTCAGGCACTCAAATATGTCATTAGGATTATTATCTAGTTCAGTTTGAAGGTTTAATATTTTACTCTTGAAAATATTTATGATCTTCAAATCCTATTTGAAGAATATGATGCTTGGATCAAACTGCATATAGGTAGGTAAGAGACTGATTTAAGAATATAGCTAAAATATTAACTAAGATTATTTCAAGATTCAACATTTTTCCCCAATGCCAACCTAAACAGTATTATAAGTGTTGTTAACACTGTCAAATATAATCTGACTAAATCATGTGCTGACACCCTTCTTCAAGGAAATATAGCCCCCAAAACCAACTTTACTATTTTCTTGACTAATTTGACATGTAATATATATAGCTGTTTATCTTTTTTGTCAGGATTTTTTTGTTATAAATTTTAACTACTGTGGGTAATATATCATGTTTGCCCTTTATATAGCTTTCAAACAATAACTCTTGTACTATGAAATTCCCTCTGAGAACAATATATTACAGAGTTAGCACAAGTTATCAGGTTTCTAATAAATAGTCTTTTTAAAAAATTCACACTCCTCATGTTTTCTAATTGAACTTACATACATGTGTGGGGGGTATATGACAGGGAAATTAATTACTAAAAAGTTATACATTATTTTCCCAATTATAAAAAACTCATTAGATATGTACATTTCAAACTTTTTTTTTACTTCACAGTTTTCTGACAAGAGTTGCTATTAATATTAAATTCAAATATTGAGTAGAAGAAACATATGTCCCTATTGTGTTTTCATTTTATTTAAAAATAGCTCCTTCAATGACTGCTGGATGGTCTGTCATTATTTCTCTCATCCTTTTTATCAGGTGGTCCAGAGAATGAGGAACTAGATAAAAATATGCTTTGCAGTTGAGTAAAGCTTTCTTTATGCTCTGTATTAAGTGTCTCTTCCAGAGAAACAGAGCAAAGATGGTGCAGGTGTGTTTGTGTGTGTGTGTGTGTGTGTGTGTGTACAGGTGTTTGTGTGTGATTTATTATAAGGAATTGACTCACCCAATTATGAAGGCTAAGAAATTAAGATCTACAGTCAGCAAGCTGGAGACCCAGGAGAGCCAAAAGCGAACCTCTAGTTTAAAAACCAGCAGGCTTGAGACTCAAGTGCTAATGTTTTGGTTTCAGACTGAAGGTAGAAAAAACATGATGTCTCTGTCCGAGAAAGGCAAGTAGGCAGGAGGAGCACCACCTTATTTGTGGGATGGTCAGCCTGTTTGTCCTACTCTTCCTTGGTGTCCTACTCTTCAATCAGTGGCCTTCCACTAATTGAATGAGGCCTACCCACATTAGGGAAGGCAATTTGCTTTATTTACTCAGTCTACTGATTCAAATGTTAATTTCATCCCAAACCACCTTTGCAGACAGACATCCACAGAATATTGTTTGAGCAAATATCTGGGCATTCCATGGCCCGGTCAAGTGGACATACAAAATTAATCATCACGTGGTCTTTGGCTAAATGAAACATCTTTGTGTAGAATGCCATAACAATACAAAACTGCCTGCTTTCTAACTCTAAACATTTGTGTTCAGGGGTTTAAAATTTTTATTTTGGCTAATTTTAGAAAGAGTGAAGTTGACCTTAAATTGAAGACTGATGATGTAGGAAATCATAGAGCATTTCAATCTTGCTCAATTAACAGTTTGGCTATTTTTATTTTATTGATTTCAGAAAACTTTGAGGCTCTTCTGGAATTGGCTATCCTTTTGTGTACTCTTGCCTTCATTTTTTTCTGCTTAAAAGCTAATGCATGATATTTTCAGATGTTGGTCCTAACACAAAAGGAAAACTGTAACACAGAACCAGCTAAATAACATTTTGGGACTAAGTAAAATGACCACAAGGTTTTTGGATAGTTCATTTATGGTGGCTATTTCTTATTAAGGAGTAGGGGTAGTTATTCAGTAGCATCAAGGGTCCCTCTTGTAATTCTAGAGGTCACCTTATTTTCTTAATTTAACCATATCATGGGGCTTTTGGCTTTAAGGCTTACTGGTGTTGGAGCTCTCACTTTATATATTGAGAAAATCCCAGGACATTTTTATAAGTGGTTGAATGTTATAGAAAATTTAGATTTGTGGTTAAAAGAAACATAGATTAGATAACTCTAACAATGAACCTACAAAGAATATATGAAAAATTTGAGGATGTGGGTTTTTCATCTAAGAATCGAAAAACTATCCATTTGCTCATTCTCACATCTCTGCCTTTCTCCTTCCTGATCCCTACGATGCTAGTTATCCTTTAAGACTGCTCAGGAGTCACTTTCACCCACAGGAAACCTCTTACACTCCTTATCCACACAGCAAGGTGTGTTTGGTGATGGCCCCCTCTTGTTTCAGTGTTCCCGCATGAGCTCTTGCAATTCTCTCACCTTGCCTGGCAGTGTGGTGGGAAACAATGCTTGGGATCATTTTCTGCCCCAGGCGATTACTAACTGTTGCAGGAATTACTCTAGAAATGCATTCCAGTGAGAAAATTAATAGAGTCTCCAGGGACAATTTCAAAAATGGCACAGTTCTTGGCATGAAATTATCATGCTCACTTCGGTGCTAAGAGAAGCCGAACTATTTGTCTACATTCTTTTTAAAAGATAAAAGCATGGAGTGGGAAGAGCAAGGAGAGATTATTGTTAAAGATGGGGGAAATGGTACTTGGTTGGTTCCCCCTCCTTAAAGCTAATAAAGGAAAACCTGTGCACAAACCAAAGACTGACCTATCATTCCTGAGTGGGCATGTGTTATGCACTGAGTTTATTGACCTACCAGGGGCAGGGGGAAGGATAGTATGGGACAGAGTGCTTAGTGATATGACTGGGCAGAGAATGGAAAAGAATAGTCCACTGACTTCCCAGTTCCGAAGCAGTACAGAAGGTAGATCTTGCCCATTTCTACTGGCCTTGTATTGGAGACTTCAACCTGGACTGGGAGTCAAAATGTGTGGTTCAGAGGTAAGCAGTTTAAGGTTGCCCACAGAGGGCAGCAAGAAGATAGAATTGTTTTCTGACAGATCATCGCTATCTAGGGAATCTGCTTGGGATGGAGTCCTCATCAGTAGGGCCAGCAGGTCTTTTACAAGCTCCCCTAACTCATAGACAAAGATCTACAACACCAGTGAAGACCAACAATAAAAAGGTGGCAACCTTGCCAGGGACAGTCATGCAGAAGATGCTTTTTTCTCTACCTTCTCATGGTTTCAGTGCTAGGGGGTAAGTATGAGAAGTATAGAAAATCAAACATAATACAAAAGAGAGTATGTGTGCCCTTGCTCATTCCCAAAACTAAGCAAAGCAAGGGTGAGAGAGAGAGCTTCAAATTAAATATGTCTTTTATTACATTGAAAACATATTTCCTTTTGCTTGTTGTAATTCAGTAATGTAAATAACATGCACAGCTGGGATTAAAATATTATAGAGAGAATTTAGAAAGAATAAAATCAGGAAGGAGACAAGTGGATTATTTTACCCAGAGTTCCTGCTATGTAGAGGAGACTATTTGTTCATTCCTTTAAAAGGTACAGAAAATAACTGTAGGTCAACTTTTTAAAGCAATAACTAGCCCAGAACTTCGTTTTTCCCCACTGAAAGTAGGGAGTTCTATATCACCACATCCATTAGGATTGTAGGAGAGAGAAATTGCTTTTAGTATGCTACGGTGGCAGGTGATTTTAAAGGCAAATACTAGAGACTTGACTATAAATCTCTGATTCCTCAAATTTCTACAGATTTTTGCACTGACAGTAGGAATAGAAATTATTAGAACTATAAAAATGATAACTTAAAGTATAACTCTAAGGTGACTTTAAATTCTTAACTTGTAGTAATTACAGACAACAAAGCTAAATGTGTTTCTTGGCAGTTGACCTGTCTACTCAGATCCCAGGAGCAAATGAGTAGGTGTGAATTGGCACAGTGCCTGGAAGAGGATGGGAGGTCGATATTTAATAAGGACAACAAAAAAGAGCTAAAATCGGAACTGAGAAATTTCTATTTGAGGTTCCTAAACTAAGGTTGTCTCCCACCAGTAGAGACTGGTATTTCACAACAGAGACAAGTGGAAATACATATATGATGCCATATATTATCTCATGTATATATATATATATATATATATATATATATATATATATACATACACACACACACACCAATTTACACACACACACACACATACAGAGTATTTGTGGTTTATGTATGTTTAAACTGACTTTTTGGAAAACCACATAGTTTATTTTTCTTCTTTCTATTTAATGGTTGTACTCATTTCTAAATAAAATAGTTGCTTCAATAATTGTGAAAGAGAAATATCTCTACCAAATGAATATTTACAGTCCAGATTAGAGCATTCACAGTAGGCAAGCAATATACTATAGTTCCAAGTACTATGGCAACGAGCACCAGAAACTGACTAGCTTCTCATGAAAAATAAGACAATTTTTGGAAGGAATTTAGAACAACCTTCCCCCTCCAGCCACAAAGATGTAAACTATAAAATTTGAGAAGGCAGATTTTTGGTGCAGCAGCAGAGAACTAAGCAACATGAACTGAATTCTGTTCCCCACTCCTTACTCCTGACGGAAGTCTTTTCATGGAATTGTATCAACCAAAGTGTACCTTGAAAAAGGGTAGGGTTTTGATAGATAGCTATAAAATAAAATGAAAAGGACTCCATTTTAATCTTCCTCCCAGGTTTTGCTATCTTTTCCCTAGGGGTGTACACACACACACACACACACACACACACCATTTTTTTTTAAGTCCTTGCAAAATCAGTGAAATGTTAATAATTCAAAATTTTGAATTATTTCCCAATTAGATCTGTATTCACCAAATTAGTAGTTAGTGTTTTTGGTTACATTCAACTTAGGTATCATATAGTTAGGTCTTATTTTTTAATCTAATCCGATAACTGTCTTCTAATCAGGGTATTTAGTTAATTTATATTTAATGTGATTATTGCTATTGGTGAGTTTAAAACTACCATATAATTGTTAATTTTCTTCTTGCCTAATCTATCATTTTCCTTTTGTTCATTTTCTGCCTTCTTTTGCATTTAGTATTTTTATGATTTTACTTATTTGCTTTTTTGGCTTATTAGCTTCAAAAAACTCTCAATTTTGTTTTGTTTTAAATAGCCAGTTATCATTTGAGGTATTTAAAAATATTAAAAATTCACTTTATACTTACCATTTTTGGTGGTTTTTATTCTGTTGGTGTAGGCAGTTAGGTTCTAATAGGAGCCAGCAATGGGGAAGTCATGGCCAGCTATCAAGAAGTCAGAGGCCTGCCTCTGTATCCTGGCAGCCCTCCACAAGAAGCTGGGTCAAACCAGACAGGTCCAAGATGGCACATGCCATGACAAGATCCCCCTGGCCAAATTAGGAAGAAAAAGCACACAACCCTGCTTCCCACCCCAAGGAACAAATATTCCACCCTCTAGCTAAAATGTCAATAAAAGAAATCTAACTTCCTAGAGCAAGTGTCTCTGTCTCTTAAGGTTTCCAGGTTTCATATCTCAAGAATGTACTTTTCACTTTAATAAACGTTCATGCTTGTGTCATTCATCTTCTGTATTGCACGTCTGTCTTTGAATTCTTTCTCAAGACAAGACCAAGAACCTTCGGTAAGTCCTTTAGGATGAGCTAGGTGAGGTCCCCAGAGTTCTAGGTCTCTCCAGTTCACCTGGCAACATTTCCATTGTGTAGATCCAGAATTTCATTTGACATCATTTTGCTTTGACCTGAAGATCTTTCAATACTTCTTGAATAACAGATTCTGATGAAGAATATGTTCACTTCTGTATATTTAAAAAGTCTTTATTTCACCTTTTAAAAAAAGCCATATTTTTGTTGGATATAGAATTAGTTAATACCTTCTTTTCTTTCAGTACTTTAGAGATACATCTTGTACTCCTTCATGTTTTGGGTTGCTTTCTTCTTTTAAATAAGAACCTATGCCATTCTTTCATTTTCCCCCTCAATATGTAATGTGATTTTTTCCCACTCTGGTTGCTTTAAATTTTTCACTTTACCACTGGTATCAGGCAACTTGATTATCATATGTTCAAGGTTGTTGTGCTTTCTGGATTTGTAAATGATAGTTTTCACCAAATATGGAGAATTTTCATTTTGTGTTTTTTCCTTTCTCAGAGATCAACAGTTATAACTAATGTGTATTTCCCAATATCTGAAATTTATATAATATATTTTATCTGGTTTTTTAGTTGTTTAATTTAGAGTGCAAGTTTGGTCTCTGTTATTCCTTCTTACCTGATTAGATATGATACCAGCAGTATTTTTAAGATAAGTAATATTGAAACTATTTCAAACTTATAGAAAAGTTGCTACAACAGTACATAGAACCCCAATATACATTTTACTCAAGATAGGTAATTTGTTAGAAATGTATAGGATTAAAAAAAAAAGAAATGTATAGCATTTGCTTGCTACCTCCCAGACAAATACACACCCCACCCCCACATACCTCCATACATATTATTATTAGTCTGTTTCTAAATCTTTCAAAAGCAACTTGCAGAAATAATGTCCCTTCACCACAAACACTGTAGTATATATTTCACTGTATGTATTTCACCAAAACCTGGACACTCTTTTATACAAGCAGGGTATATCTTCTAAATCAGGAAATCAACACTGATATATTACAACCATTTCCAGATACAAAACTCATGCACATTTTTCTAATTGCACCAATAATGTTTCCTTTCAATTTCTTGTCTAGAATCTGATCCAGTTGTGTGTGTTGTATTAGAGTTTTAAATCTGAAAGAGTTTCTTAGTGTTTTCTGGGCATAAGAGCTTTAAAGAGTATAACCTTTTTATTCTGGATAAGGCTGCATGACCCTCAGCCTTGTAAGGGTTGTTTTCTCACGACCAAATGCATTTCCTAAAATCTCAGCAGTAATATTACTAAAATGATGCTATAAATTTCTCCGTGCACTGTTTGCATCACAATACCAAGCAGTCACTAGTGGAAACCTTGTTCACTTTGTCATGTTGGTATCTGCCAGGCTTTCCCACCATATTTTCACTGTTTTTTTTCCCCCTTTCTATTTATTAATATTTTGCTGGAGGTGTTTCACTATTACTAATCGAAATTTTCTCCATCAGTTTTATTGCTTATTGACTATCTCATGAAATAACCCTCTATATAATAGTTGACTAAGAAAAGAGGAGAAGAGAAGAGAAAGAAAGGTGACTTGAGAAGAGCAGAGAGGCAGGTAAAAGAGGATGGAAAGTTATGAGAAGATGGGAAGAAAAGTGGAGATAGGAAGAGAAGGGACAATGGGAAGGCAAGTCAGAAGTATTGTTCTGAACTGTTTCCATCTCTTCTTAAAAGAAAGTAAAGTCATGATGACTATAAAACACTTGTCCTTGGTTTACACCTGACTAAACTTCAGATTAGGTATTTATTATTTAAAATATTGTCCCAACAATTGCTTTGTAGACCAAGACCCAAAACTAGTCGTCATTCTCAGAGATGTTAGAATGCGAAAGAGCTGAGGGTTTCCTGAAGAGCAGTTAGCATGCTATGTGTGCTCATTATTACATCCCCCAGCTAATGTGGCCAACTAAGGTTTTATAGCATAGGGCCAGGGTCATGAATTTTAGGCATTAGGGGAAAAGTAATGTGTGGCTGGATGATACTGTTGGGTGACACCAGGGAAAGCAAGAGTGAAGAAATACTCAGTACTTCTTCCACAGTAACCCACACAAGTTTCAATCATAGCAACTGTAACTCCTTATTAGACTCCTGGACATTTGCATATCTATGCTGTGGTTTCTTTGTGGGTAAATTCCTTGTCTTACTCATTTTTTATATGACCTGCACTTAATGCGATGCCTAGCCCATAGTGGGAATTTAATACATAATCTTTGAAGAAATAAACAATTACTAAAGTTTTGTGGTATGGGGCTTGATGAATTAATAGGACAGTATCTGAAACTGAGGTCTGATTGCACAGAGCCTTCCGAATTTGTGGTATGGCCAGCAGGAGAAGTTCATAGCAGTAATTCCTCTAACCACTGCCAGAGTACTATGACTGCCTTTTAACATTTAAGTTTTTTTCTACCTGCTCAATGACCTTTTGCTTGGCCAGATCTTCAGGATTTGATCTGTTTTTGAGTAGTATCTTCACTGTGAGAGGCTCTTTTCCCAAACAAAGAATAGATCCTGGGAAAAGAATGCAAATATCCTTAGGGGCTGAAATACAATTCATTGTCTTCCCTCTGGTGATTAGTCTGTGAGACAGAATGACAGAACAGTTAATGGTGTTGGCATCAAACAAACATGAGCTGAACTCCAGACTCTGCCAAATCCTAATGAAGTAACCCTAAGGCAATTTACTTAACTGTTTATGTCATTCAAGTTCGCAGCAGTCAACAATTGGCATACTTCAAGGGGTGTAATTGAAGAGAACATAATGAAGGTGTGCAGAATTCAGGAAGTAACAAAGGGTAATGAAAAGCTAGAACAACAATAGCAGGAAGCTGTTTCCAGCTGGGCCTGAAAAGAAAAGGAGAGGGAAAGGTGCAACTACAGGACAGAGACAGCTGTAGACACAGAAGTGGGACCACTAATTTGAGCTACGGTCATGAAGAAAGGCAGTCCATGCCGGAACCTTAGCAAGGTGAGTCAATCTCCTGATCTTTTCTCTTACACTCTGTCCCCTCTTAGTTCTTCTACCTTCCAAACCCAACCAGTAGTCAAAGGGCCATGGAGCCCAGGAAAAGAAATTCTTAGGGATCAGACTCTTAAAGTGCAGAAAAATGCAAAGAACAGATCTGGAGAAAAATAGAGAATAAAGATATCCCCAAATTATCAGTTCACCTTTCTGTAAATTGGTGATTATAATAATTTCCTCCTTGTTGATGAGGGGTTGAATGAGATAATGGATGCAAAGCATTTAACATGAAACTTAGCACATTGTTAATACTTGCTAAGTATTAAAGTACCCTCTGGAAGTTGCCCAAAGCTCTGACCAGAGACATCCTAACTTGCAAAAACAATTCTTCTCTAATTAATTTCTTATTTCAAAACAGACACAATAGAATCTGAGAATATGTTTTCCATTTTTATGATGTACATATACAGATAGTTTATACAATTACAAACATTCCTCGCCTAAGATTTGGATTCAGAAGGGCCAGGCTCCATCTGGTCTCCAGTTTCTTTACTAACCATTTCATTTGACCTGAGCAATTGTGTATTTCATATGATCCAATTTCATATGATTTCAATTATAAGAATAATGAAATCATGGTTACTGTTTTACAGATGTGTACCAAAAATAATATAGTCTAACACATGACAGGCACTCAGAAGTTCATAATGGTATGCTTTAATATTATCATAGAAGCTAAATATGGTATTGTATATTAAAGAGCATAGATATAAGATAGTCCTTTATCTTGTTACTGTTTTCTTTCCAATATTATAAGGATGTATGTATGTATGTGTGTATTTATTTGGCGAACACAAGCATGAGAGGCAGAGTAAGGAGAGAAAATCTCAAGCAGACTCCACGCTGAGTGTGGAACCCAACATGGGGCTCCATTTCCTATCCCTGAGATTATGACCTGAGCTGAAACTAAGAGTTGGAAGCTTAATCGACTGCAGTATCCAGGCACCCTTCTTTCTAATATAAATAATTATATTACATAGATAGTTTAATTTAAAAACTGTCCACGGATTATCCTACACTATTATTCTAATATCTGTGTATTAGAAACTATAAGGCAAATGTCTTAACACCAGAGATTGAGATTAATGTTAATATACAGTCTACAAAAGGACAGCAAATTGCAATAATCCTCAAATATACTTTTATGTTCTCCATCACCAAGTAAAAGAGACAACAGGTTGACTCCACATGTTCTCAGTAAAATGCCTTGTTGTTCAACCTGACTTTATTTTCCTTAGACTAAGCTATATGGAGTCATTTTGGACAATTATATAATTTTCCTTGCCCTGTTTGGTCAAGATACTAGAGGGAAAATGTTTGGGGGAAAAAATAGAATCACTCTACCTTTTCTTAGAGGGAGCCAGCAAATGTCACTGAATGAGAAATGTTCTTGATGCAGAAGAATGAACCAGTGATGAGCATATTTACCATTCCTGATGATTGCATCAAGCCCATACTACCATCAGCATTCAGTGCAGCACCAGGATCTGCAGGAAACCATTCCATTTGTAAAAGGTCAAACATTGGTGGCCCTAAGCTTTTGAAATGAAGCAGAGAAAACAATTTCGGAGCTATTTACTACCCTGTTCCCTGACAGCTTTTGTCCCGGCTTCCAGTAAGAGAGATTTGCTTTTATAGTCCCAATCCTTTAAGTAAATACAATGCTTGTGGCTACAAAAATGTATTTGATTGCTTTCTTTGAGTCATAAGGCTTTTATCTTGTTTCTAAAATCATAAAGCCCACTAGACATTGCATTTTTCCAGGAGTATTGACTGGTGTCCATCCTATACATTTAGGTAATCAGATAAGAGTATAGATGATGATAGAGTAACTTTGGTAATGCAGGAAGGAATTTATAATACATGAAGGCACTTTTACAGGGGAAGTAATGTGCCTTTTGGAGGGTAGAAAAACTGTTATTGTTTGGCTGTAACATTTTGCATTTCTAATGTACTTCCTAGTCTTTTTTATATTAACAAAAACATATTTGGAGGTTGTTCGCCATTGTTTAATAGAAACACATATATGAGTTATCAAATTTGCTGTCATACCTTGAGAATACTGTCAAAATAAGGAGAGTAGTAAATATAAAGTAGATGTAGTTCCTATTAGGAACTGAAGGTTAGAATATATTCTACATGTACTTTTAATAAAATAAAGTCACGCACAAAAACATTTTAAGAAAATGTTATTTGTCCAATTTTAAGATTATTCTTAAAGTGGACATCTTAATACATTTATTTCATTATCACTTAAAAAATTATTATTACCACTAGCATTTTATAGTGAGGAACTTAAATGGTTATTTGACTTTCCTGAGGTCACATAGTAGAAAAAATTTGCTCTCAGATAATATGAAATTGAAAATAGAACAATATATTCGTTTCTTTCTTTCTTTCTTTCTTTTTTTTTTTTTTTGTGGACCTAGAGAGGGAATACAAGCAGAGGGAGGGAAAAAGCAGGCTTCCAGTGGAGCAGGGAACCTGACATGAGGCTCAGTCCCAGGACCCTGAGCTGAAAGCAGATGCTTAAGGAATAAGCTACCCAGGTGCCCCAGAATGATGTATTCTTAAACATTTTCTCTAGACCTGTTT